>JADHKQ010000023.1:0-295627 GCA_019925375.1 Sporothrix euskadiensis | reverse complement strand
TATTTCCTCTTTTGCCACCAGTGGGGGATAGTGATAGTGTGTGGAAGAAGAAGAGACTCCAAGAAGAAGAACGCGTGCCTGGTGGCGCAAACTGGACGAAATAGGAAAGTTGTTTCTATTTTCTCGAGATAAGAAGCAGAATGGAGATGCAGAGAAGAGCAAAAAGGAGCAAAAAAGAGGCAAAGAAACGAACGATGGCGCCGTGATGGGGCCGTTTGGTGGGCAGAGAAGACGGATGAGCGGACGAGTAATGAAGAACGATGAGCATGGACACACACTGATTCGGGATGGCCGAGGAAAGTCGAATGTGCAGACGATTGTGAAGACGAGGCGAATGGATGCAAAAAGAGAAAAAGAGAGGAGATAGATATCTCGACAGATCGTCGTTTGTGTCTACACCGACGAAAGAGGCACGCCCCATACCCACTATGCAGGATAGAGTATCATTATCACAAGGAAGTCGAGCGGGGGAGGGGGAGTGAAGAAAAAGAAGAAAGAAGGAAGAAAGATGATGGCAGTGGGGGTGAAACTGCGTCACCACTGCTCCGACCACGTTCTGAAGAGAGAGTGGCAGGAAAGAAGCATCAGAAAGAAGCATCAGAAAGAACCCTGAATCGGTGACACTGTAAAAAAGAAAGTTTGCCCGGATTTTGTCTTTTGTCGGCATGGTTCATCACAAAAGACCCCCACAGACTAATGCCGAGTTATGTAGAATTACGTTTGTGATAATCCAAGATGTGGGCAAAAGACGTTGGATTCGGTGACAAAAGCAGAGAATAAGAGAAACGGCACAGAATCACCAAAGGGCATGGGCAAATGGCGCACGATAACTCGCTCGTTATCTCGTCCGCTCCCACGAATCCACAGAGCATTTCCTCTATGGGAACCCACTCTTTTCTCCCACGTCTCCCACTCACACCCGCGCACCTGTCTATCTCTGAAACCCTAGAGCCAGGCACCCGACAACCGCCAGGCACGCTCTTTATTCTCCCAGGCACAAAAGATAGTGAAACTGTGCCTGAAAGTCGGCTATTGCCGTTGGGTTGTATCGTTCCTGTGGGCAAAAAAAAAACCGGTTGGAAAATAGAAGGGACGGGAGGGAGTGGTGAAGTTGTGTGCGAGGCTGCGTAGTACTTTTGTTGAGGAAACGAAAAGAGGCCAAAGAAAAGAGCCAAAGAAAAGAGCCAAAAGAGAAGCCAAACGACAGGACAACCCCACGCTCGAGAAGCTGAGAGTCCACTTTGCGAGATAATGGCATCTCTAGGCTCTTAGTTTAGAAGGTAGTCTTGAAGGATTGAAGGATTGACTCGAATGGGGCAAAAATGGCAAGACAAGCACTCTGAGAGTCTATCTCTATCAAATGCCGCCATCAAAGGCAAGCCGTGGATACTCACTCAATAGTAGACACAGGACTGCCGGAGTTGACGAGACATTGCGGGATGGTCAGATTGCAGACAGCCGCGTGCGTGATAACCGGCGATGCAGGATATCGTCTCGGGGAGGCCGTCTCTCTTGATAGTGCGGCGATTGATACGCATTGACACAGATTAACACCAAGATAACAGTGAGAGGATAGACAGCGACTAACAAGAATTACGGAGCTTTTTTGCAGTAGGGCAGAGTATTATGGAGAGTAATATGGGGAACGGCGGAAGAAGGAAGACCGCTCGACTGTCAAAATCAAGTCAAAGGTTGAGAGATAAAGACAATACTGCAGAGTGGGGGATAATCTGCATGCAGATGTGTCGTAAATACTGCAGCCTGCAGACTCTGAGTTATTTGGATGAAAGAAAAGTCCCGTCTTACTGCAATCAACTCAATTCATCCCCGCCCAAGACCCGTTCCCAGGAACCAGGAACCAGGAACCAGGAACCGGGAACCAAGAAAGAACCCTACAACCGGGCACAAAAAGACGTCAGACTGTACGACGTAGAAGGACCTCGAAGGAAGAGGGAACAATTGGAAATAAATTGGTGGATAGGGAGGAAATACTAGTAAAAACTGAGCAAAGGACAAAAAAGACGACAACATCGGAAGAGTGTTGACAACTCAAGAACAAGACGAAAATCAAAACACAACCTGTTCAACATTTACCGAACGAAAAGAAAAGAAAAAAACTCTTACAGCGACCGAGGCTGCGCTTTGGCAGTTGCTTTACTTTGGCTGAAGTCTTTATCGTTGATGGGTGTGCTGTATCCCAGCTCCGTCTGGCTAGACACTGCAGTAAATATAGTTGACCACTTGCGGACGCTATTTGTTTGTCAAACAGACCAGTGCAAGGAACCGCGCAGCACCAACAAGCACACCACTGTAAGCCACTGCTGAAACGTCCTACTGCGTACTCAAGCGCAGTTTCGTGCTGTTTGGGGCAGTCTTTTGGCGTCTTTTACCTCTTTTTGCCCCCCGGAAGAGGCCGGAGCTAGGACTCCGTACTCTTAGCCAACTGCGTAGATCACAGTCTGTCTGTCGAAGTTGTCGACGGCCCAAGAGGTGCCTAACAAGAAAGCCGCCACAGCCGCCTGAGAGTGCGAGAAACGTGCCTCACCAACGCTCTGACATGTGCTCGAGGTTCCCTAAGATTCTCTAAACGTGCTCAAGAGTGCCCTAAAGTTGACCAAGAGTATTCTAAAAAGATTCTAAAAAGAGTTGTAAAAGAGCCCTAAAAGTTGTCCGTCTGGAGAGGCTCCCCGCAAACAAGAGAAATATCGACAAAACTGACAAAAAAGCAGCCATAGTCGGATGCATCGCCGTGGTCTGAGAGCGAGAGCGAGCCCCAAAATAGAAAAAGAAGAAACCGACAGACATCAATGCTCATGGACGTTCATGGATGGCTCGTGTAAAGGTGTGAAACGCCGACATGCAATCCCAGAGAGGAAACAGGATGCGCAGACATTATCTCGACACGCAAGCACACATGCCAGTGATGAACATTGCAAGATCAACGCATAAACATCAAAGGGCACATCCCGGAAGGATCACAACCAGAGAATAGGGCGGGACCACAGTGTGAATTGTCAAGGGACCGGAGACTACGGAGTACAGATCATCAGTAGAGCCAGTGACCGAGATACAGAGGACACTGCAGAGAGGACAACCGATATGTCGTAAATATACAGGCACAGCACAAGCCAAGGCATAGCATAAAAGGACATCCTGTTGACAGGGAACAAGGACACAGCACACAGCTTGGCAACGTGAGGAACGCTCCGCCACAGCCGCTATTCATGCATGCACGAGAGAGAAGACACTGGCTCACTGGCCATCAATGTCGGAGACCAAAAACGTGTCTCCCTGGATGATTTTTGTGTTCTTCGGTGAACATGGGGGAGGGCGTGTGTCTTGTGTTTTAGATTTGGTATTACTAGGAGTACTTGAGGACTACAACGAACGGAGTACAAGTAAATATATGGAGTACTTCTGGGAGAGAGAAGAGATTTGTCGAGGTTCTGGCTCGTCTGGGTCCATAAACCGCCACCGGGGAGCACATAGGGTTGCATTCCCAGGAGCCTTCTGTGCCTGGAGGGTCCTGGGAGTGGGGAAGGGGGCCTTACAAAAGAGGAGCCAAGCAGAGGAAGAAACTTCAGACGAAACAAGGCCTCAAAATACGTATGAATGTCGTGAGAGAAGGATTCTGAGAGAAAGCGAGGGAAGGCAGAGAAGGAAAAATATGCGACATTGAAGATAGGCCACCTGCGGTGAGGGCGGAAATAACAAGTCACAAAAGGCATAAGGGCACGCACTCGCAAAAGAAACTCGCGAAAAAAGGTTGAAGTTGACTAGTAAAGAGGCTAGACTTGCGACTTGCGCGAGTCGTCAACTCGCTTGCCCGCTTGCCATATCTTCTGAGCACGTTTTTCGTCTTTTTCTCTCTTCTGTCGGTTTTTGATACCTGAAGTTGCACCTGGTTCTCCTTTTTCTTCTTTTCTTTTCTTCTCTTTTTCGTTTTGTAACTCTGCTACTGCTAGCCTTCCTCGTCTCACACAACAAAAAACCAGGCTATGGGACACAGAGTTGCAACCCGACTAAAGACCGTCCACCAACCGCACAGCCTTTGACCTTCAACGGACTACAGCCGTTCCAGAGTCGAAAACAAAAATTATGGACCAGAAATGGCGCAGTGCACTCGTGTGCCGCTCGCATCACCGACAATCCTCGCATCTGTGCATCTCGCCCACGTCCCATGCCCGAGAAAGGATTCTTTGGTTGCACCTTAATGCCTGACCGATCCCGCGTCCGTGTGTCGTGATTTGCGTCCCTTGCCGTGTGGCTGCCGGAATGGTGTGCTTTGTGTTTTCTTTTTTTTTTTTTCTTCTTTTTTTTCTTTCGTTATTTTGCTTCCTTATTCCTGTCTGCTCCGTAAAAAGAAACGAAAAAACTCTGCACGGGCTACCGTGTACTCAGCCTGGCCCGGCTTGCACAAGCCTGTTCCACCAACAGGGTCCAGCCCCAGCCTCTTGTCGTAAAAGCAGAAGCAACAAAAATCGAAAGAAAAGGCCAAAAAAAAAAGGAAAAAACAAAAACGACAACTCAAAATTGTGTGCTCACAAACCCAACGCCCAGCACCGCGGGATTGTAGCGACGCTCCGTGTCCCTCTTTGTCTTTTGCACCGTCTGCATGGCAATGTCCTTTGCATACAAGGTATGCACGCTGTTTGTGGAATGATGCACGTTGGGAACCAGCTGCAACTGCACTTTTCAGCAGGTCCCAGCACGCACAGCAACGCGTTTGACTCCGTCCGTCCAGTCATGACAGAGCTCTTGCGTGAAAGTGGATCTCGTCAGCTGTAAGTGACCATTATCACAATCACTAGCACAAAACATCACCTCCTACGTCGTACTAACATATCACTCTATCACTACGAACTATTATATCACAATCACTATCACCAAAAGCTACGCAATAATGTTTACAGACCCCTTGTGCCTGCAGCCGGTCAGCGGAGTAAGAAGAGGCTGGTGAGAGAAAGAAGGGGGAAAGAAAGGAAAAGAAAAGAGGAAAGTAGAAAAGAAAACAACGAAACACAATCGGAATATCCGACACACAATCGGAATATCCGACAAAGTGCGTGCATGGAAAAAGCAAGAGCAGGAGGAGAAAAGAATAGGAAAAGAAACTGCAAAGAAAACTGCACAACGCGTGAGACACCATCTACGATGAGGAAGAATAAAAAGAGAAAAAATGGTGCATGTGGAAGAAGAGGAAGATGAAGACGAAGACCAAAAGAAGGAAAAACTTGCGTCTTGCATCGTGCATATCACGAAGAGAAATATTGACATGTACGTTCCAGAGGAATGCATTAGCTGGAAAACCTCGTTTTGACCTTTTGACCCTTGCTTCTTGACCGCTTGTCTATGGACGTGTTTTCGTGCCCACCAAAAAGAATATCAAGAAAACTCTGCCTGCTTGCAAGACAAGAGGCCAAGAAACAAAAAATTGGACTTGCTGGGAATCGAACCCAGGACCTTTCCCATTATTACACAACCAACGTCATGCTAAGGGAAAATTATACCACTAAACCACAAGCCCATTTGTGATTGTTGAAGAGCTATCTTTTGTTTGCATTTATGAAGGCTTTCCGACACGCGAATGCAGCAGAAAAGTGAGGTCGCGATATTTCGGTCGCGATGATTTTGCAATTCTGAGAATGGAAAGAGCTCTGGGGGACGAAGCGTGTCCCGAGACAGTTTACGGAAGGAGCGGTCGCACAGGGTGCACAGAAAGGGCAATCGCGATCGTGGACAGGTACCACTAAACCACAAGCCCAATATATCACATTGCGGATTGTTGTGAAGGCGGCTGGTATTCGCAAATATCTGTACAAAAGAAAGACGGCTTATGGTGACGTCAATTATTGTCGTGGAACATGCATGGTCACAATCACAATGGGACGTCTTTCCCTTTCCGAGACCAGGCGGGTCATTTGTGAAGCAGAACGAAAAACCTTATGAAAGACGTATGTAAAATAAAATCTATAATTTGTTTTTATGTACGTCGTAAAAGAGTCAGAAGAAAGAGGCGGAAATAACGGCTTCTGCATTTTGTAGAATAATCTCTATGATTTAGTTTCATTTGATTGATGGGATTTTTTAATCAGACCCAAAGAGAATAAAGACCACAGGTTAAAAATAAAGCTGCTCATCGCATGTTCTCTTTCTTTTTCTTTGCTTTTTGTCCTGAAACTATCACCTCACTCACGCAAAGGGCATTGATAGCTGCGTAGTATCTCTGCACTCCAGTGCTACTTTCTATATCCAAAAGAGGAAGCGCAAATGCGTATCATAGAGTAACTCTGCAACAAAACCAGCAGACACATGCAAGTACTTTGTCTCTTTCACTTCTCTGTTCTGTGCCAGCCTCTTCCCTTTCTACATATCCACCTTTCCCTCTCCACCGGGCCGTGTCCGCCAAGGTGGGTGGTATCGGGGCATCGGGGCATATCTCGGGCTTCCTTGTATTTCTGGTGGTTGTCTTGCCTCGCTTGCGTCGTATGCTCGACAGTCTACTGCATGTACACCTTCTTGGTGTGACGGGTACTTTCACAATTCGCCGTCCATCATCATCCGCCTTCGGCATTCTTCTCTGCTCGCCCTCTTTCTCGCGAGAATCATGCTCTTGATGGGCAGCATTCCGCGCCGCCCCGCAAAGAAGAGGAGAGGTGAAGAAAAGAGAAAGGAGTGGTGTGAAAATCCTTGCACACAAAAAAAGGACGACCTTTGCAAAACGACGCTACCCCGGAAAATTGTGACTTTCGACGGAGGGGAAATCCTTCGTCTAGCCTCGCTGTCCTCTATTTTGCTTGTGATCCTGCCCCTGTCAAGACTACTTGATTACTCTGGACCGACCCGAGAGGGTGTGAGAACTGAGAACCGACGAAGAGGAGCCGACGAGGACTGGTGGAGGAAAAGAAGAAGAAAAAGGACACAAAAGGCCGGGGAAATAGTCCCGAATTAGGCCGAGACGGCAAGAGGATGTGGGAGAGGACTGTGAGAGGACTGTGAATAGTGTGAAGCCCACAAAAAGACGATGCAGAAAGCTCACTGCAACACTCCGCACAAAATACACCGGGAAAGGTGCCGTGTTCTCCGTCAAAATCAGCAAACATGAGCTTGCGAGGTGTGAGGGGACTGGGGAAACTATGGGGAACCCTCTTGCATATGGAGACTGGGGACACTATCAGACTTGGGCAAAGTAATATCGTGCGAGCAAGCTTGTGCATTTCGTCTGCAAGTTACTGTACGCGAAACAAGAGAGACAAAAGAAGACGGGGAACAGCGCTCCTTCGTTCCTGAACTCGCCATCTATCTCGGCCGCTGCTTTTCCTTGACAGAATGTTCACTAATTTATCCCCATCGTGGGCCGTGGCGCATTGTTTTTGGTCTGGGGAGGCCCCCGGAAATCGCGGGGAAGAAATTAAAAAGAAGTTCGTCGTAGAAGTCCGTCGTGAGAAGGAAGGGACCAGGGTGAATAAAAAAAAATAAAAAAAAAAGAGAGACGGCCCAAAAGGCCAACAGACGGAAAAGGGAATAGCCAGGAACAAGAAGGAAAACCGGGCTGTCGACGTAAGAGACTGAGAAATCTGGGAAGACGACTTCCAAAGATTGCTTTTCCTGTTCTTCTGGGCAAACAGATTGACAGACTATCCTGACTCAGGGGACAGGGTGTTCCCTGTCAAGGACCGTGGAATAGGAACAAGAAGAGAATGGCTGGACGGAAAAGAACGCATGCAGTGGAAAAGGGAAAGGACAAAACATTAAGAGGCCCCAAAACGATTACTGTCATGAACTTGAACGGGAATACAAACGTACTCCGTGCAGACGTTCTGGGGCCAGTGAGCAAGTCTGGGGTGATTCCTGAGATGATTTAGGGTCAGGTTTGGAACATTGGATGTCGTTTTCCTTGTGTCGAGATTACGCATCTTTGCTCATTCCCCAGACTATCCCTCTATTGTGGCATAAATATATGGCCTGGATGGCCTGCTGTGTCCAGGGTCATCTCCACGAAAGGATTGCCAAACACAGACCAAGATGGACAGCAGGACAAGATGAACAGCAGATGAACGAGGACAGCTCGGGCCACATGTTGGCAGGTGTCGACGCTGTCGACGCCGTCAATGTTGGTGCGAATTTCCAGGGCAAGCACAGGCACCAAACTACACCAGATCCAGTGGTGATGAACCTCCAAGGCCTGTCCCTGCCTTTGTGTGGCAAAGATGGGGGAAAGAAATGAAGAAAAGACGCAAGACGCGCAGAAAGACCGAAGAAAGACCAAAGAAGGACGGCACTTGCGCAAACACTTGAAAGGACAGACCAGGTTCAGGCCTGTTGGTCCCGTGTCTTTTTGTTCTTGTGTTTGCCAGAAGGAGACTACGGCAGGTGGACAAGACAGCATTGACACGAACTGAAAGACAGGAGACGAGATATCAGTAGACAAGCAGAACAGCAGACGTTAGTGTGCAGTGTGTAGTGTGCAGTGTGCAGTGTGCAGTAACGTACGACGTACGACGTAGTTGAGATGGCATCCAAAACGACATGTGCTGAGATGTGCTGAGATGTGCTCGAAGAGAGTGAAAGACGGACGAAAAGAGGCAAATGCAAGCCGTTGGTACGACGTAGTGCCAAAGCTACTGCATCGAACGAGAGGACGATCTGTAATGCAATGATACAAGATGGAGGAGGACAGAGCAGAAAACTGAAATAAATATACTCCCAAAGAGGCCAACGGCATCTTCCAGCAATTCCGCCACCCACCCTGGGGGTAGCGGGCCGTGGGTCAGTGTCTCAGTTTGGATGTCTTGGGATGGGCGTTAGCTGTTTACTGTGTACGGAGGTACCCAGAACTGCTAGCAAGCATATTGTCGATCAGTGACAAATCGGACGCTGAACAAGAACCAGGCCAGCATAAAAAAGGCGGCGATCGTCACAAAAAGAGATGGGCTGAGACAAGACCAACGCCAAGGATGGAGACCTGGCCGGCTGTTGGATTGATAGACAGTTGAGGCGAGAGACTGTTGCAAGCCGTTAAAGCAAGCCGGAAAAGGGTAAAAGAGGGTAAAAAAGGACTGCTAGCAGACGGTGAGGACGGTGTTTCCCTTGCATCTTTCTGCATCTCTCTGCATCTTTCTGCACGGCAAATTTGGATTGTCGTCTCGACGTTGATAACGGAAAAGCCGTTTCGAGCTGTTTTGTGATCCCTGGTCCGACGTTGTCCTTCCAGTCGGCGCTTTCTTCTTTCTTCTTTCTGCTTTTTGCCTCTCGCGATTAGCGGCTGACGGTAAGATGGAAGAGAAAGAAAAAGCTAAAAGACGGGCGGGACATGGTCCTGAGAGAGGAATAAACGATTTTGACGGGGCATTGTTCTGCGTATTTCAAACTATCTCCTCTGACTATCCGGGTGCTAATGTATGTTGTAGACGTACGTGTAGACGTACGTGTAGACTTATCGCAGGCACATGCAAGGACGGCATCGAGCATCGTACGTTGTCTCAACGGCGTTTGCTTTGGGGTCATCTTGAACAATGGATATCTCCTTCCGGGCTGAGGGGATAATCGAGTGTCAAGGCCGTCTAGAACAGGTCACGGGGCAGACACGAGAGGCGGTCGTTGAGGTTGTTGATCTCTATTGAGTGCAAATGCAAAGAAAAGATACTGTTGTCTCTCTCGCCTGGTGATGCACTACCGGAGATACACAACTCTCTTGTCACCCATCACACCGGGTCGTATCCTCCGGTGTGGCAGACATGATGTCGAGAGGATGATACAGAATGTCAACATGAGCAGTGCCAGTAGCATCTTGACGTGCCTTTTTGTTGATTGAAAAGACAATCTTGCAACGAGTAGAGGTGGCCGTCCCTTCACTGTGATGATGATGATGTTGATATCGTCATGATGATTATGCAAACAGCTCGCACAACATGGCAATGCCACAATATTATTGCGAAGCCAGGACCATGTTTCGTTGATACGTGTCGAGCTTCATCTACCGGACTTCACTTGAATTGATATCAACATGGCCTTGACATCATATGCCTCGAACGAGTTTGGCCTGTCTCGACCTGTCTATTTTGATGTCTTGCGTCGTCGTCCTTTCTTCGTCATGTCTCGCACGTTTCCCTGATATTCTGGGTCTCCTGTGGCGCGGAGGTTTTTTGTGCTGTGCCTTGCTTTTCAGCCGCGTTTTGTTTTGTCTCACACACGTGTGCAGGCACCTCTCGTTGGACCAAACAGATGCTAACAGATGCTAACAGATGCCCGTGCTGGGCGACTGCACAGGGACCGCCGGCTCCGAACCGGTGTACGGGTCTCCGGGAAGGATCTAGTTATCGTGGCGGCGAGAGACAGGCGACAGGCAGTAAAAAATCAGAAAATCGGGGGGAAATAGAACGCCCAAAGGTAGGCAAGAGACAGATGCACGGTTTCCGAGACAAAAGTCGATCAAGACACAAGAAGACAAGACAAAGCGGGCAAAACAAAATCGACAATGCCTCGATATCAACAGTAGAGATGGTGGGAAGATGAGACAATGGCTCAGACGGAAACAAAGAGGAGACAAAAAGTATCGAATCAAGAGACGAATAGACCGTTTCAAAGGCATCAAGACAACACCAGCGCGGGGGAAGATGGGAGATGCAGTGACGGTCGTGTCTCGCAGTGTCTGAGGCGATGGAGTAGACTGGCAAACTTGACAGATGATAGAAAGAGGGCAAAATGCATCAGACAAATAGACAAAGCAAACCGGATAGAGGCTTGATGGCTTCATGTCTTGCATCGTAGGCTACCCTTTTTGTTTCACATAGCCTGGCCGTGGAGGCGTCGCAGGCGTCGCAGGGTCTTCCGCTCAGCCCTCTGGGCCTCTTTCCCATGATCAAAGTGCATCGCATCGCGGATCGTCCATCTCGATGGCAAACTTTGTCCTCACGCCCCCTCCTCCAGTGTCTGTTTAGATTGTCTCTGCTGCCGTTTTTGTCTCGCCTGAGGGTGATCTTTTGTCTAGTATTTGCTTTTGTTTAGCCCTGTCGCGCTTTTTGTTGTGTGTTTGTTGTGTGTTGTTCTTTTTCGTCTTTTTTCTCATCCCTTGCATCTAAACCGTCCGGCCGGTCCTGCGTGGTCTGGGTTTTGTGTGTTTTGGCGTCACTGGCGGACGGGCTGCAGCGCCAGCTACTGCAGGTCTCACCTGTCGTCTTCCGTCCTTCTCTCGTCTTTCTCTCGTCTTTCTTTTTTGTTTTCTCTTCCGCCCACCCCTCCTCCGCCTCCGCCCTTCGCCGCCGAGATACATCCCCGCTCGACTTATCCCGCCCTCGCTTTGCTTCGCCCGCCGCCGCGCCGTTTCTGTCTCCCTGCCCGCGCCCGTGATCTGAGTCGTCTGTCTTGGATTGCGAATGGCAGGGGGTGTCTTTTTTCTTCTTCTTTCTTGCTGGCTGTCCCTCGTTGGCTGCCGGCTGCTCGCCTTTGCCCGCCTCCTCCCTTGCCTCGAGTGCATGCCTGTCTCAGTTCTTTTCGTGGTGCTGCGTTTCGAGTTTTTCGTCCATTTCGTCCATTCCAACCCTTTGGACAGACTGACAGACTACCACTACGAAACGCCACAAATCACACACCACACATTCCCATGGCTCGGTCGAGTTTCGACGAATGGCGGCTTTGAACTATTGAACCATCAAGCCATTGGCTCTCTTGCGTTCCTTCTTCTTCTTCCCTTTCTCCTCCCTTTGCGGATACAAGATGCTAACATCTCCCTGCATCCAAGGGACGACAAACCAACAAAAAAAACAAAAAAGCCTTCTCGCACAGACTGCCGCCCGAAAGGACGTGCGTCGTGCAGTATGCGCATGCATTGTGCATGCCGGGGATGCACACGCGACGGTGCCGCACTTGCTTACAGTAGTTCCTAGAAAAGAAGCCGGTCGGCGGCCGGCCGCAATCCAAGGATCGTCTTTTGCCATGCGTGGCAAGGCAGGCAAAGTAAGGGTATACTCGTTATGCAAGGAATGGGCGGCATGGATGGCAGCCACGATAGTCGGCGACTGCGTGCAAGTGCAAGTGCAAGCACGACGTACGTTTGTGGGTTGAGGCTGTAGTTCGCCGTCGACAACCCCTCCTCTTGCCCTTGCATTGATGCTCACCGAGCATTACCCCTCCTGGGAATGGCCGTCGAATAGTTTGCGATATTTTGCAGTGGTTCGTGGTGGTTCATGATTGTCCCTGTGATGATTCGCCGTGGCTCGTGGTGGTTGTCCACGATCGCCCTTTGCCGCTCGACTTGTCACTCGCTTTGCCACCTGCGAGCGTGGTGTTTGCTGTTGTTGTTGTGATTGTAGCATGCCTTGACGCCTTGCTATCTGCAGTCATCGTTCGTTTTCGGCGCGTGCTTGGCGCGTCAACTGCTGTTTGTTGTTGTCCCATGACGGCATCCCTCGTTTTTTTGGTCTGTTGTTCTCGACGGCCTCCCTTGCTAGCGTCCGCGGGGACTCGACCAGTCTCAACAGGACAAAAAGCACGGCGATCGCTGTAATGGAACATGGAAAGCGCCAGAGCCGACGGCCAGTCAAGACAAAGAGGTCCAACCTGAAGCTGAATGTCTTTGCCCTTTGAGAATCTGTTTTGCGCTGTCGTCGTTTCGATTCGTCCGTCACTTTTTCTGCGAAAGCACATCACCTCCCTTGATCTTATCCTACCCTCTCCGTCTTGGAAATCCTCCGTGAGACATGCCAGTGCCATGCAAGCTGAAAAGGACTGAGCAGACTCTCAGAAAGAGGGGCAGAGAGGGGCAAAGAGAGGCGGAGATCAAGAGAGGGGTCGATTTCAGATGCCAGTGACGGGCAGGAAGAGGCAATGACCGACAGAGGAGCAGCAGCAATGACTGAATGACTGGCAGTGAGTGTCACCAGGCGCGTTGATCCGAAAAGCCCCTCCCGTGAGACCTGGCCCGTGAGACCTGTCCATCCCAGTCGTGATCATAGGGCGTGTGCTGTAAATCCAGCTCGTAAGGCTAGATGCTGAAACTGTCTATCGATAAGCAGTGGTGATACTGGTCCTGCGGCATCGATCAAAGGGATGCGCTTCGTATGTGTTTCGTAAGCCGTCCGTACACACCATGAGCATAAACGTGGTGGCGAGAGCCGCGAAGTCATTGTTAGTAAGTGTGAACCCCCCCCCCCCCCCCCAAAAAAAAGCTCAGAGTAAATAGAGAAATGTCAAAAAAGGCGAGAAAACAACACGTATCCGTATCCAAATTAAATAGTATTCAAAAGATCTAGATGTACGCCCGAAATATATCCAAAACTCGCCGTGTGCCAAAGTAAACATATCAAAAAGCCAGACGCCCGCTCTTCACTGCTCCACAAGGTCGGCCAGGTCGTGCCAAACCCGACACCGCTCCGCCTGGTTGGCCGGCACCGTCTCCATGGCCTGGTGCCCTCCGGTGTACACAACCAGCCGCTGCCGTTTGTCGGCGTCGGTGCGCTCGTCAGGCCGTCCCCACGGCACCCACTCGGCTGCGTGCGGACTCTTGAGGGTATTTGGGTTGAAGGTGCGCACAAAGGAGATGTAGTAGTCCATCATCACCGGGACAAGGCCGGGGTTACCCTCGCGGTCGTCCTCTGGACTGGCGTTGCCCTCGTTGTCGTGATAGTAGCTTCTCGGCGGACAGCAGCGGACGTTACCGGGCCCGAAGACGGCGGGGCTGTCCATCATATGGACGGTGCCCTTGCCCGCGTCCATGAGGTCCTGGTCCTGCATGGCATAGCGGTAGGCAAACAGGGCGAGCGGTGATGACGATGTCGTCGCGTTGGCCACGGCATCCAGAGTGTTGACGGCTGGGCAGACAAAGGTCAGCTCGCCATAGACCTGAGCCAGTGTCGGGAACCAGGAAGCATGATTTGGCACGGCAGGCGCTTGCGGGTAGTGCTGTGAGATGACGGCCGCGGCTGTCCCATTCTCGTTTGCCGGGCCCAGTCCTGGGTAGTTGCTCACAATGAAATCAACGACGTCGTTCTGGCTTCCCGCGTTGCGCACCAGTATCGTGCCTTCATTCGAGGCCACGCCGTACAGCATGGGCACATGTACAAACTTGCCTTGGTGGAAGAGGACTGAGGGCCGGTCTGCGACTAGGTCGCCGTCCACGCAAGGCCCCCAATAGAAGCCGGCGATATCAGGCCCCTCCGTCGTGGCATTCCGGTGAAACCGGAACTTTGAGGGCACGTTGGCGAGATTCTGGAGCATCTCAACAGGCTTCCTCCGCAGACACGCGAGGGCTTCGGGGACAGTAAACACAGTTGTCTCGCCGCATGCCTCGTGCACTGCCCGCCAAAACTTGTATGCGACATCCTTGCATGTCGGTAGCGTCGGCACAAACACAGACTCGGCAACGGCACCTGCAAATAGGCCGTCATCGCGACCACCGTAGGCAACGGTATGCAATGCCACAGACCCAGCACCGGCCGAGCCGCCGTGGATGACAACGTGGTTTGGGTCACCGCCAAAATGGTGGATGTGCTCCTGGATCCACTTGAGAAGAAAACGCTGGTCGAGAAGGCCCGCATTGTGCACAAAATCAACCGGATAAGAGGCCAAGGTGTCCGGCAACGGCGGCGCCAGAAAGCCGTAGAGGCCGACCCGGTAGCTGAGGTCGACAAACACAAGGTTGCCGCCAGACCGTGCAATCACGTCGGCACCATTGATATTAGGATTCATATTGCCAATGTAGCCACCGCCCTGGATAAAGACCCAGACGGGGAGGCCAGCTGAGTTTGCATCCTTTTCCTTTTTGTCTTTCTTAGCACTGTCCATGGTTGCCGCTGGTGCCCAGACGTTGACAAAGAGACAGTCCTCTGCCGATGAGCCGTCGGGCCTCGGGACGTCGCCGATGCTCAAGCAGACCGGCTTGTAATGCGTGGCTGGCTGCACGTCCTCCTCGTTTTCCGGTGGTGCCGGTTCTCGCCATCGCCGTTCGCCCAAGGGCGGTGCTGCATAGCGCATGCCCAGAAACTTGTTGACGGCGATGGGTGTAGCAGTCGTATCGTGCGAATCGCCGCCGTCGTTTGAAGGTGGGTAGACCTCGGGCAGATGTACGCCGGCATACGTAGCATAGCCCAGGTTGACGCGAGGACTGCTTGTCTCGTCGTCGTCCTTCTTTCCATTGTCGGCTGGTGGCTGGCCCCTCTTGCGTCGGTAGTCGATGCCGGCCGCTATGAGGAAGAAGCAGAGAATGATAAAGGTAACAATGCCCAACAGGCCGGCCGTACGTCGTCGCCGTCGCCGCAGATGCTCATTCTGCTGTGCGCGTGTCGTCCCCAAGCCGACACCGGCTCGCCGTTGCAAGGGGTCACTGCCCTCCTCAATGTCTCCGTCCTCGTCGCTGCTGCCGTCGTTCTCCCCGCCGCTGTCGTCGAGGTAGCTGTCGCCGTCGGCATTGCCGTCCGCGCTGTCCAAGTTGCTGTCAAAGTCGTCCCCCTCCTCCCCAAGATCGCTGTCACTGCCATCACTGCGCGCGTGACGCTTTCCACGCGATAGCAGATGGATCGTCTCGGCCACTGGGGCTTCCGATTGATCCGCCGCCGTGCGGCCGCTTTTCTGATCGGTCATTCTGCTGTGGGTGTGAGTGTGGTTGTGAGGCTGTCATTCGCCCGTGCTGCGTGCAATTGATCAACAGGCCGTGCGAGGCCGTTAGTCGGGGGTGCGGCATCAACAAACTCAGTTGTTGTGGGACGATGTTGTCGACAGAAGTATCCAAGAGAAGGCTCCAAAAGTCCCAGACCAGGACATGTCGCGTGCATTCCTCAGCCTGATCTCGCCTGGAAGGAGCTACCCCCAGAACAATGACACGCTAGCTTCGCTGACGCGGCTGTGTAGAGTGGAGTGGCTGGCCCCTTGTTCCCCATTCGCTCCTTCCTGACGGTTGTCTCTGGATACATAATCAAAGGAAGGAGAGAAAGCATTGAAAAAAAGGGAAAGAGCAATCGTGGCAGCGTGGTACATTAGGCGCGACTTTGATCATTTACATGAATCACGCAAAATTGACTCTTTCAAAATATGACGCTTTCTTTCTTTCCCTGTCGGTGTAAGTTGCCAAGCTTGCTTTTTAGCCAGGGCACATCTTTAGCACGGTACCTACTTTGTATCTTACAACTTAATATCAGCAGTACCACGACGCACGCGAGACGGTAACTTTTACACAAAGTTTACAATACGTGGGTTTCCATCTTTGTTTTTTATTTTATCCATTCTGTACGATGTCCAACTGTGACGATGTGAGGTGGTCCATTGGTATTTGCTGATGATTGCGCCCGTTACGGACCGTGCCGTTTATTGGTCCACAGGACACAGGACACAAGGCTGCCGTGATCAGTGGCTTCAAACGGTTGGCAGACCTAACAAGGTCAATATGATTCTCCCATCTTCAATTTCGTCTACGAAGCTCCCATCATTAGAACCTTGGATGTTTACTCGTTGAGCGAATGGGATAAGTAAACTGTATGCTACATGCTACACCTCTAGAAGGGCATCCATCAATGGCGATTGTAGAAGTAATGGATGGAGGAGCTGGGAGCCGTCAAGGTCAAGGTAGTTGAGATCAACAGTGGTGCCAGTCTCAGCAAAAGGGTGCGCACAGAATGGCTACAGACGGCACAGGGAATGAACGCTTCTGAGGCCGACGATGGCCGGGCAATAGACCGCAAGTCCGAATCTGTTGGAGATGGAAAAGAGTGAAGACTGAGGAGTGGAAAGATAAGGACGTCGATTGCTTGTCTTTCGGTAGGGAGGATAGTCTAACATGCGCAATCTCGAGATTACCTTTGTACCGGTTTTACACTTCATCATTCAGCATTTATCGTTTATCTTATTGCTCCGTTGCCGCGTATCATAGAATTGTGTGGCCTGCGTTGCACTGCTTTTGATATTGTCGCCAGCCAACCAGGTCGTTCCTTCGTAGCATGCTATGACGGCAGTGGCTCCATCCTCCAGCATTTGACAGCCTCACGCGACAGCCCGATTAGGCCAGGCCTAGACCGGCGTCTTTAGCGGTCTTGACTATGTAGAGCAAAGCTGCACAAGCTTATGGCTAGCTCAAAGTTTTCTCTCATACGGAGGACGACGTAATACTTCGTACTTGTAAGGACTCGACGGGGTAGCCCGCTAGCCCGCTAATATAATGGTTCCCGCAGTCGCTTTTCTGCCCTTTCCTTTTCTTCTCTCGCTCCTCTGTCGCCATCGCCTCCGAACTGACGTGCTCACTACATACCACCATTCTGCATTACTTCCCATCGCTCTTTCCTCCGTCACAGCCAACCGCAAGGCTGCCGGCACTGCACCTTCCCCCCCTTGCCCTGTCTCCCTGTTATCTTGTTTCTGCAACAGAGACACTCGATCAGATCCGCTCGATTCGCTCCTTCCAACTGGCGTGTGCGCCCCTGCAACCCGCAATATCTGTCACGCCTTCCCAACAGCGAACATACCGCGGCCATACGGCCAGGCGGCGGGAATTGGCCAACATCATTCGTCCATTCTCTACAGGCTCTATCGCTCTTGCCCTCTTGCGTGTTTTTGTGGCGCTCTTTCTCTTTTCGCTTGCCCGTCCTTTGTTCTTTCCTCTCTTTCCGTCTCGCTCCTTCCTGGTGGGCTTCGCCAAGCTCCCTCCTATTTTCCCTGCTTTCCCCGCGCTGCGCGCCTTGCGTGCTGGGGCCTAGTCCTCTTTCCTTTTTTTCTTCTTTTTTGGGGGCTTCTTTTCCCTCAGAACGACTCCCCTGCTGTCTCGTTCTTTCCCTTGCTCGCCCGTCTCGGGCTTTCCTTTTGGGCTTTTCGCTTTTTATTTTTGTTTTATTTTTATTCCACCGGCCCTTTTCGTGGAGGGTACCCTTTTTTCCTTTTCCCCCGTATGCTCCCATTTCTGCACGTCTGTCGTGCTTGCACTTTTGAGCTTCTTGGCCTTGTTGGAGGGCAGGGCAGTCACTGCCGTTTACGGAGCGAAGAGCATAAATATAATAATAAGACGTTCGTTGTACCCAGGTACTTCATGACCCGCCATGGCCGCTGCTGCCGCTTCTGATCATCCTCATATAGCTTCTGCTTCCCATTCTTCTCCCGAACAATCCACCCAAGCTGAAGCTCACCCTCAAACCACAGCTGTGGCTTCGACCTCGGCCCTCACCTCGACATCGACCCCGACCACGACAGACTCGACAGCTGCCGACCAACACCTCCCTTCGATCCCTCCACCCGTTTTCTCGAATCCCTCGTCGCCTCAACCAGCCTCGATTACCTCTCCAAGAGAAAGAGATAGAGAACGAGAACAAGAACGAGAAAGGGACGTCTCTTTACCCGCGTCGCCATTGTCGCCGACCACACGACTGTCGCGCGGCGCTTCGGCCCCGTCGTCCATCGGCTCCGGCTCCTTCAGTCCCTCGGGCCTCTTCAACCGCAGCCAGTCCGCGAAACGGCCCATCCGTCGCCAGTCTACGCAAGACCGACTGAACGAAATCCTAGAGGTAGGTTTCCTTCATGTACTCGCTGCGCTCGCCTTCTTTTCTTTCCTCGCTGCGCTCGCTTCTTCTCGCGTTCTCCGTTCGCCCGCTAACATTGTCAGACTGCACGCAGCCGCGCCGAAAACTTTACAGCCACAGCCTCGTCCTCCACTTCTCCCAACGCCACCAACACTACCTCCTCCTCCTCCAACAAGAACAACACACGACGCGCCACATTCCGCATGGAGCCGCTCCTCCGCAACCAGTCCGCGCCCGGCGCGTTTGCCGGCATCGCCGAACAGTACGAGAGCGAGCAGAGCGCCGACGAGACGACGGGTATCAACCGCCAGCGGGAAAACCAGCCCAACTACCAGACAACTGCCGCAGCCGGTCTAGGGAAAGCCGCTACCACAAGCACATACGGATCGGTATCGACACCAGCGTCGGCGTCGCGCTCGAGCTCGGGCCCACGAGCAAGGAAAACAGCCAACAACGACCAGAACCGAGATCGAGACCAAGCCGCAGCTACGTCAAGAGGAGGCTCACGAGGGGGTTCGCGGGCAGCGTCCATACGGAGCAACAGGAATACTGGAGGTGGCGGCGCGCCCGCCCCGACCCCCAACCGCTGGAAAGAGTTCTGGGCCGGCTTCCAGTCTATCGAGCTCGAGAACAAGGGCAGCGTCGCCCGCGACCACTTGGCCCTCGAGCGTACCTTTCTGGCGTGGCTGCGCACGTCGCTGGCTTTCACCTCGATTGGCATTGCCGTCACCCAGCTGTTCCGCCTCAACACAACCACCGACAGCAGCGACAGCGACGGCAACCGCTTCGACTCGTTGCGGCATGTCGGTCGCCCGCTGGGCACGACCTTTTTGGGCATCAGCGTTCTGGTCTTGTTCCTGGGCTACCACCGCTACTACCAGAGTCAGCAGTGGATTTTGAAGGGCAAGTTCCCTGCAAGTCGCGGCACGATCCTTGTTGTGTCGTTAGTTGCGTTTGCGCTGATGGTGACGTCGCTCGTCGTCGTTGTTGTCGTGCAACCGTCCTAGACGGTAGTCTTATGTCTTCTTTCTGTCTGTATATATGTTTTGTTATTGCATGATACTCTGAAGGACAGTCTGCAAGATCAGACTGTCTTCAGGGTTGGCGTTTTTTTTTTTTTTTTTTTTTTTTTTGGCATTTCCAATGGATATCCTTGGGTGGCTTTTTTAAGACCATAATTGCAATTGTTGCACGAGCGGTTGTGGCTTCCGGGCGTTGCGTGGGAAGCCTCTTGTGTATGTTTCTGTCGTTTTGTTTGGCATATATATCTTGGATAGTCGCACTTTCAAGGTACGACGTACTGATATCAGAAAGAAGCTCTGCTTGTTCTCTTATCGTAACATTCCGGATACCACACCTTCTCTTATCAAAGCTGTCCTGGAGCCGTGCTGAGCTTTGCTCTTGAGCTTTGCGTTTGCCTGTGATCGTCACCAGCCTGGGCACTGCGCGGCTGCACACGCAAGCCATACACCACAAACAAAAGAGTGTTTGAGTCTTTCGTGAACCGTTGAACGTCCGAGTGTGACAAACAGTCTAGTCGGTTCGACACATGCAACCATTACTCCGTAATTGGAGGGTGCGGGACAAACCACCAAATGGGGCAACCGGCCTGCTTTCCTCCTTTTCCCAAGGAGCTGCCCTATGGGGAAGCGGAACCGCGCAACGTGCGTGCCGTCAGCCGGCCAGGTCAAATACTACGACGTTGTTTGTTTGTACACTGTGCGTGGCGGCCATCGCGTCCACTGAGTAGATGGGAAATGCACCTCAAAGTGAGGGGTTTGTTGTTTGGCAAAGCAAACCATTGCGGCAAACATCCCGTGACATATATCCTTCCCATTAAGAGGAGTTCCTCGATACTGACCAGTGTTATTATTGTCTACTGAGTATTACTCATACTAAATTCGTTTCTCTATTTCGACTTTTGGTTCAGATGTGCGATCGACAGCCAGGCCAGGGGTCCTTGCTTCCCCCCAAAACTAATTAGGCGGTTCTGCCAACGGGACGAAGGAAGCAGAACCACGACGCGGGAAAAAGGAAAACGTGGGGTATTCAGCAACATCGTGAGTTGCAGACGAGGCCAGTCCACACGGGGGAAAGGACCTTGAATTGTCCGTGCAATGTTTGCTTTTTTTCCCCCAAGGCCGATGCTCCTTCACCATATGAGATTAATCAAAAGATTATTTTAGAAAAGTCGGACAGATAAAGAGCAACAATACTATTTCTTAATCTTTTTTCATTCTTGAACATTCTTGAGACGGATATTCAATTTGCGGCCTTCAACTTGCGGTGAACTCTGTACTACTGCTTTCAGTATGATAAACTAACAAACCATGATCTAATCTTTACTCATCTTAACTCAGGACTCTCCGCCTTTCGTGTACTTCGTATGCAGTTCTATCCATAAAACAGACCCGCAGTATTTCCTCGTGGCTGCAGTCAAGTCCATTCGGTCCTGCATATTGACGCAGACTCGGTCCGTTTCCTCCCTCCTTTGGTTGTTACATTTGCTACCATCTTTGTAGTTTCTCCTTTTGCCCAATTCACTAGTTGCTGGTCCGTCGTCGAGCTTAGAGCAAGCTTGAGCAAGCTTGAGCAAGCGTGCAGGACTTTGTTAATAGCCACTTTCTAGCCACGTTTTTTACGCTCGTTAATCCTGTTCTTTCCTTCCCTTTCGTTCTTTTGGGAGTATTCTAGAGCACATAAAGATGACCGAAATTTACGGGAAGGACGTAGCGATCCCGCTCCCATTGGAATCACTTCTCGTCATCAGAGCTATATTCCCTCTTGTCCTTTCCCATCCTCTCTTCACCGTATTTGTATTGTTATATTACTGCCTTGACTGTGTCGTCATGCGGGATGCGCTGTCTGCCTCCACTGGAAGCGTTGTTTGCCCAAAAAGCCACCCTGGGCCTTGGGGCCCAGTCTCGAGTCCTTCCGACGGCTTCCTGGTCGCGCCAGTTGCACCCCTAGTCGGTACCATTGCGATGCACGAAATCCCAGAAAGCGCGGCCTATTTTGCCAAGTCCACACTAAAAGCCAGCAAGGCATGCGGTCAACAATACGTTTGTCTATGGCCAGCACCTGTAGCCAGCAGGCACAGGAGTCGGCACAAAAGAGCCATTTTTGGGCTCAAAATAAGACTATGACAAGACACCGTGCAGGAATATTGCGTGCTGGCAATGCACGACGAAGAAAAGTATGCGTCGTCGACTGGACGGAAATGGAAGGCAGAAGCAGGACGCGGCGAAGAGGAGATTCGTAGGACTGCTGGCTGAAGACCCGACGGCTGAGAGGAGCACATTACGTTGTCTTGTCAAGTGTGCTGGACGCTGGATAGTGCCTTGGAATTTGGGCTCAATATGTTGGCATCTGACTGATACACATGGAATTGAACATTGGAGATACTGTCGTGTCATAGTGCACAGTATGAGATGGATCGCGCCTGCCCGACAAGCCGGTGCATGTCGTGAGATACTTTCCGTTCGTTTTTGTCTCCGCCAAATAAGGAAAGCGAGACCCTGAGTTCGTACCCCTGCACTTTCCTCACAGTCTGCCTGCTCTTTCCCAGTTATCGTCCTACGAGAACAGGTCAAACACGCCAAGCAATACGACGTACGGAGTATATGCAGGAAAGTGGTATTCGACACATTGGGGTATTCTCCTGGTCCATTGAACGGACCATGTCCGATACGGCGTAGTGCCCACCACCTCGTTTTTAGGCTCAAAAGTCCCTGTTTCGTTGGTTTCTGTGCTCTTTGCAATGTGTGCTTCGTTGCTTCTGCGGCCAAAGCGCCTCTTTTGTGCGGTCACAGTCGCAGTCGCACTTTCCAAGTGCGTGAGCGGCAGCCGTGTCACACACACCCATACCTTCCCTCTGGGACGTTTGTTTCTCCAGGCTCCCTAGCGCCTTCCCTCATTCCCTCTTTTCCTCGTAGGCGTACACATCCCCCTCCTTCCTTGGCCGGCTCTGTTGTAATTACTTCGTAGGCGTTCTTTCTCGACGTTCATTAGACAACGCCGATCGAAAACCAGCTGCCTTGTCGGCCTCGTATGCTGTGCACTTCATTTGTGTATGGTTGTTCATCATTTTGAACTATTCCCCCATTTGTTTCGTTGAACTGCCATTCCTTGTTGTCCCCTATTCTCGATCCTCGATTCTTGATGCTTTGTGTTCTTGATTGGTCCTTCCCGTTTGTTTGTTTCAACGCTCCTTCCCTTTTTTGTTCCCTGTGTCCTATTCGTGCACGTCGCTCTTTCTTCTTTTGTTTCCTTTTCTCTTTTCCTCTTTCATTGTTTACCCCTTCCTGCTCCTCCCCTCCCTTTTCGACCGGTAACCTGCACCTTTCTTCGTTCGTTCCTTCCTCCCCCTTCACGGCAGGCCGTACTGAAATAGGACTGGGGAACTCGGGAGCAACCAACCCACCACACTTGCCCTCTTTTATTATCTCTCATCTCCCTCCTTCTTTCTCCTGCTTCTCAATTTCGATCTCCGAATTTCGATATTGTCTTTCTCACCATTTTCGTCTTTTCGTCTTTTCGTCTCGCCGGCCTCTACCCAACCCAATTTGGCTCTGAGGCCAGTACGACACACGACGGGCACTGTGTCTGTTGGGACGACTCTCAGTGAGGCGCTTATTATCCATTACTGTGTACGGAGTAATTACTCGCCCATTACAGATCGCTGCGCCCCTTTCAAATCAAAAGGCATTCGATTTCGCCCAACGACTTTCTCTTCCTTCTCGCCAACAACACAATTGTCTCAGCCAAAACTCAAACGCCCTCGCAGCAGGCAGCCCTGCCTGTTCCTTGGTCCTCCCTGGGTTTCTGGATCCTCGACCCTCCCTCTCTCAGCCCTTCTAAACATCGCTCGGCCCTCGACAATCCCCCGCGCTAGCCCAGCCTGCATTTCTTCGACATCCCTTTCTTTGCACTCTTTTCGACTGCCTGGGATCTTCAACCGCGACCGAGATCTGCCCTTTGCCCTCCCACCCCCACACAACACGCGGAGAATATATCTGTACGTTTGTACGCTTCGGCTACAAGAGCACGACTTTCTCAGTACGGTGTACGGATCCGCAGGCGACCAGCATCCGAATTCGAGCAGAGTCAACTTATCGACCCGACAAAAGTACGACGTAACTCGCTTGTCCTGTTTTCTTGCAGGTGCCGTTGTGTTTGGACACACAGCAGCGGACAAAAAGACCATACACAAGCGAATCTGATTGAGCAATCAGCGTGCAGCAACAGCGTTGCGTTCCGATAAACCTATTTGACTTTTTCGACTTTTCGACCTTTCGACTGTTCAACTATTCGAACTCTCTTTGTGTTTTTATCGCCTCCTCACCTGCTTTCTTGGTGACCAGACGGCCGACCCGGATATCCCGACACACTTACGCGAACGCTTCTCCTGGTGAGAAGAATACCTCGTCTATACGATACAATACGTCTTTTTTTTTTCTTTCTCGCTGAGCGACACATGTCTCGTTTGTAACGGACCGACTCGTATCCTTTTCGACTGTCGCCAAAACATCGTTTCTCAAATTTCCGCCTCTCTTCCTCTATCCCATTTCTTCCGCCGTCAGGTCCTTCCATACACCCACAAAACGCACATCTGCCCGCTCGACGAGATTGAGGAACGCACTTTACACATATTTCTGCTCGTCCCTCAATTGAGGCTCTGTAGCTTTCCTGACGCTTTTTTTCGTGTTCCTGTGCGCTTCCCGCCAAGTTCACTTTGCTGGGATCGACGTCAAAATACCCGGACTGCTGGGTTGTGTCGTGTGCCGCCCTGCTGCTTTTCGGGGGGGACGTGTCAGGAGGCAGGCTCGTAGGGTAAACACGAGAGAGGGGTATACCGACAAACGACGACAACGACGACGACACCGACGACAACGACAACGACAGTTGATCGAAAACGACGACCGTGATCCCGTGAAGAACCGACTCTTGTCTCTCCTTTCTACCTTTCTCTTCCTCAACCTCGACCAACCTTTCCCGAACTTCTTCTCTTCCTCTACTCTCTCTTCCACCCACACAATCCGACACAATGTCTTTGCCCGTCGCCATTCAGTCGGTGGTCTTCTACTACCTGGCATGCACACCATGTATGTCCGCTCGCGGGCGGCATCGTGCAAAAAAGAAGTTTGACAAGGAGCGCAAGGAGCGCGCGGCGTTGGAGGAAGACGAACCGCCACTCTACCGCCATCCAAGTCCCTTCAATGTCAACCCATACTGGCAAGAAGAGATCATGATGGGGCCGAGCCTACCAAAAAAGGGTCGTGCCGCCAAGCAGAACTCTAGCCAACGCAAACTCACCAGCGCCGGCAAAGATAGCAGTATTGCCACGCGTAGTAGCCTAGCGATTAGCAATCACGGAGGCGCACCGAACGGCAGCGGAGGAGGCATATTACAAGGGGGAAGTGGTGGCTCAGATCCGCTGCCGACAAGGACGACGGCGGCAGCTACCAGTGAAGGCACCAGCGCAGCAGTGCCCGGCGCGCAAGTCGACGGCAGTGCCGGTGATAACAGCACGCCCAGTTCAAACAATGCAAGCAGCGCCAACGTCGCCGGGAGTAACCCAAACTCAAACGCAAACACAAACGCCAATGGCTCACGCACAAGCGGCGGCCAGCCACCGAGCAGCCCGACGCTCATCCCAGACGATGCTCGTAGCATGAGCATGCTCGAAGCCACGGCAACGGCCGCAACGGTCGGTTCGACCACGGCGTCCAGCGCCGAGGGCTGGAACTACAAGCGGTACCAGCGCGAGGACGAGGAGCTGTGGGGCTCGGAGCCTTCTCGGACACACAAGCTCATGGACGCCATCGTTAAGGCCGGTTCGTCTGCGGGACGCCTGTTGGAGAGCACGCTGGGAAGCAAGGAACGCGGCGCATCGTCGACTGGTGCCTACTACAATGGCGGCAGCAACGCCGTGACCGACCAGGACCGCGCCAACTTTTACTCGCCGACCATCATCCACCCTCCCGTCAACGACTACCACCCGCCCGTTGTCGGCAGCAAACCGGCCCACAGGGACGCACTCCGCTGGATGCTGCAGCCGCCGCCGCCGGCCAAGGTGATGGAAGGCAAGGTCCCCGTCAGCCGCAGCACGAGCGTGGCCAGCTCCATGAATGGTGGCAGTATGCGCCAGCCGACCGCCACAACGGCTGGTGCTGGATCGGAGGTGTCGCTCGCACGCAGACAGGCCCTCGGGGCCCGCCTTCGCCGTGGTGATTCGACCAACAGCAGCGCCACTGTCACAGGCCGCCCACATGCTTTGTCGTCCACTTCTATCGAGGACGAGGCTGTCCTTCATGTCGCTGCAGCCGCCGCCACGGCCAACCTCAGCCACAGTGTCTCGCGCAAGTCTGGTGAAACCCGCCCCAAGAGCCAGCAGCGACTGGGCTCGCGAGGTGCTGCTGCCGCCGCCGCCGCTAGAAGCCGCAGCGGCAGCCTTGCGTCGTCGGTCGAGGACCCGAACTGGTCGTCGGACGAGGACGGCAACGGCATGCTGCGGACCAAGTGGCGGTTCCCCAGCTCGGCGCCGCCACCCATCCCCGCCATGCCCTCTATGCCGTCCATGCCCGCTACTGCCGTGCTGCCTGGCACCGGTGACGTCGGTCTTCAATCGAGGTCGTTGCTGCATGCGAACATCCAAAACCCCAGCCATGCGAAGCTCGAGACGATCGTGAGCTCGGACGCCAGCGGCAAGATGGACATGGGCCGCAACGGCAACAGCCGCAGCAGCAGCCACAGCCGCAAGGAGAACAAGCGGCCCGACCTCAAGAGCCCCGCGACGAGCTCCAGCACGGTCGTTGGCGCGTCTGCCGCCAGCAGCGGTGATGCTACGTCTAAAGCACCGCATGACCGCTCAGCTGGCTCTTCTCTGGATAGCGGCCTGGCGCTGTCGTCGTAGTTGACGACTGCCCCCCTCTAACCCAGCACACTCATTTTCTTCTTCTCTTCCTTTCTGTCACACATTCACACATTCTTCTTTTACAGCCACTATCTTTAGTCTTTTTGGTTTTTTTGGTCTTTTTGGTCTTTTGAGCCTTTTCTATTCCTGCAATGCGCGGCGCAATTGGGCATTTGGGCGCAACAACAACGAGCTTGATTTTTTTTTGTTTTTCTTTCTTTTTCCCAGCATTATCAAAACTATCCTTGGAGCACAACAGAGCATTGGGACACCATTGGAGTTTTCCTTTTTTTTTTCTTCTTTTGTATCTTATTTTGGCAGTCTTTATGTCAATACTTTCTGTCTTCTTTTCTTTGTTCTTTTGGCAGCTCATTCTTTCTCCTTGTCAAACTATATATATGTAGTCTTTGGATGCCGATTGAAACATAATTGAAGACCATTATTATATCAAACGTGCCATCTCCAACTGCTCGTATATCTGTGATAAGCCGTCTTACAATGTCTGAATGTCTGTTGTCGCGTGCCTTTTTGTCAGCATAATCTGTCATCCTTTGCGCGAAGTACTCCGTACACATACATCTGACGCCTGTCAACCAGTCGCGCCTTCCCGCTCTGCCCAATGACGTCTTCGTCTTGCTGTCAGCGCTGGGCTATCGCTGACTCGCGACTGCCCCCTCTCGGTGCAGTGTGGGGTAAGAGTAAACGTCGCTGATAGCCCGCCCACCAGTCCACTAAAAACCAATAAAGGCCACTAAAAGATACCCACTAAATCCACTGGAATCCCCATTCGCGACTCCTCGCTCCTCACTGTCCATAACCTCTTCCTTCAGCCGAGCTTTTATACTTATCACACGAGGTACTGCACGAATGGCGAGATAGACTTGTTCTTCTCTCTTTCTTCCTTTTGATTGTCAATTCTTTGACGCCGCTATTGTTTTCTGTCTTCTGTCTTGGCTCGTCCCGTTGCCGCGTTCTTTCCTTTTTTGTCTTTTTGTCGTCTCTTTGTCTCCTGGTTCTTGCCGTTTGTCACCCGGTTGATTTTGGTGTCATTCCCTCCTTCCCTTTTGTCGTGTCACCTCAGCTCACATCATCGCCCTCCCAAAGCCGCCTTTTCTCCATTCTCTCTCACTCTTCTCACCCCCAAAAACAGTACCGACCCAGTTGTCCGTCCTCTTTGCCGCAGCCTCTCGTGACCGTCAATCTGTTTTGCACTCTTCATATTCTCTCCAAATACTCGTCTTTTGTTCTTCCTTGTCTCGCTCTCTCGCTCTTCCTCCCCAATTGCGTCTCTAAAGCGACTACACCCTCGACTCCACAATGGGTTCCGTCGGAGAGACTCCCGCCGAGGAGTTTACTGTCCTCGTCACCGGCTTTGATGTGAGTCTTCACTGTCTCTGGAAGACTGCCATTGAGTAGAGTGCATACTGATCGCATTATCTTCACAGGCATTCAAGTCGGAATACCCCCAGAACCCCTCATGGGAGATTGCCAGCCGGCTGCCCGAGTATCTGCCGGCGCGGACAAAGCAGCAGACGGCAGCTTCCAGAATAACAACAGCGCCCGCCTCGAGTCCCGAACTGCCTCCCGTCCGCATCGTCGTCTACCCCGATCCCATCCGTGTCAACTACCAGACCGTCCGCACGCTCGTGCCCACACTATGGGACGGCACACCCACGAAACTAGAGGGTGAGGACGGCAAGGAGTTTGTCCCGCCCAAGAAGGTTGACTTGCTGCTACACATTGGCATGGCGGGACCCCGCCTGCACTACGCTCTTGAGCGTGTCGGCCGCCGCGACGGTTATACCCTCAGAGATGTCGACGATCAGCTGCTCGGCGACACGCCCGCGGACCGCGGCGATCCCCAGTGGCCCTGGTACGGCGTGCCCGCCGCGCTCGAGTCCGACTTGGATCTGGACGATGTCCTGACACGGTGGCGAGGCCATGCGCCGGCCGGCACTGACCTCAGGATCTCGGTGGATGCAGGGCGCTACCTCTGCGACTTTATCTACTTTAGCTCGCTGGCGCACCTGTACCGGCGCGGCCAGGAAACCAAGGGTGAGGATGAGCGCTATGCCCGGTGCCGCGTGTCGTTTTTGCACGTGCCCGCAGCGGCAACGCCTGAGCGCGTGGCGGCCGGCAAAGAGCTCGTTGTCGAACTGATCCGGTCGCTGGTGGAGTCAGAGGTTGCTGCACGGGCCCAGGGCGGCTGGTCGAAGAAGCCGACAGAGAACAAGGAGTCAGCGGCAGTAAGTGTGGCGGCGCCCGGTGCGGACACGGTGACGGGGAAGTGGTACCGCGATTAGGTTGGATAATGTGGGTGGGGATGTATGGAGTGAGCAAGTGAGCAAGTGAGAGTGAAAGGAGCAGCATGCATTTGAGCGGGTGAGCAATAGCGTTGCATACGTAGGATAATGGCACATTTATGACATATGACAATCATGTATCTCGTTATTTTCCCCGTGAGGCCATCAATGTCAACAGAGAAGAGCATGTGCGCTTTGACTTAAAAAAAATATATAAAAAAAAAGGATGTAATTGTGGCCTAACTGCAGGCTATAATATAAATGTATACAGAGAAAATCAAGCCCAAATGCGCATAAAAAGCAGCCGCTATCTAAGTCATCTCTTGCTATTCTTTCTTTTTCTTTTTCAATATCCAACTCTTTTCTCTCGTCGTCTAGATCTTCGCATCCGGCTTCCACTGCGCACGCAGGTACTGGTTCGGCCAGCGGATGGGCACGCCCAGCTCGTGGGCCACGCGGTGCACAAACTCGGGCTCCCTGAGGAACTGGCGGGCCGCCAGAACCAAATCGGCCTCGACGGGGCCGCCCTCCTGGGCCACCTCGCTGGCCAGCGCCGACGTCGAGATCATACCGACAGCGCCAAACCGCAGGGTGTCGGCGGCCTTGCTGCCCTGCTCGCGCAGCGCCTTCTTGATCTGGGTGACCAGGTCGATCTGGTAGTGGGAGTGCATCTTGATGTACTGCTCTCTGGAGTTGCCGCCAGACGAAACATCGAGCAGATCGACACCGACCGCGGGCAGCAGGTCGGCCAGCTTGGCGGTGTCCGCCACCGTCCACGAGGGTTCCTGCGTCACCGTCTCGAGCCACTCGGTGGCCGAGATACGCAGGAACAGCGGGGTCGTCTCGGGGATGACGGCGCGGACCTCCTTGGCAATCTCGAGCAGCAAGCGCGTGCGGTTTTCAAACGAGCCGCCGTACTGGTCGGTGCGCTTGTTGGTGGTGGGCGACAAAAATTGGGTCATCAGGTAGCCGTGGGCGCCGTGGATCTCAATGACGTCGATGCCGGCGGCAATGGCGCGCTTCGCCGCCGCCACAAAGCTGTCCTTGAGCTCCTGGATGTCGTCCAAAGTCATCTCGAGCGGGTTGACCCAGTCCGGCGCATAGGGGACCGTGGACGCCGACCAGGTGTTGTCGGGCCAGCCGCCCTCGCTCTCCTTGGCAAACTGGTGCTCGCCGCGCTTGGCCACATGCCACGGCGCCAGCGTGCTGGCCTTGCGGCCGGCGTGCGCCAGCTGGATGCCGACCTTGTTGCCCTGGCTATGGATAAAATCGACCACTCTCTTGAGGGGCGCAATCTGGCTGTCCTGCCACAGACCCGAGTCCTCGGGCGTGATGCGGCCGTTGGGCGTGACCGAGGTAGCCTCGACAATGGTCAGGGCGGCGCCGTGCAGCGCAAACTGGCCCAGGTGCACCAGGTGGAAATCGGTCAAGTGGCCGTCGTCGGCCGAGTACATGCACATGGGCGAGACGACAAAGCGGTTGGCCAGCTCGATGCCGCGGATCTTGAGCGGCGTAAACAGCGTCGGGATGGGCTTGCCGTCGTGGGTGGCATTCTGGATGGCGGTGCCGGGGGAGGGGGTCTGGGCAGGGGTGTAGAAGGGCACGCCAGGGGCGGGCAAGCTAGCGGTCTTGAAGCCGCGCTGGGTGGTGCCGGTAGGGCGCGACATTGTGGCGGTGTGTGAAGAAGCAGGAGAAGCAGAAGTGGTGATGTTTTTGAAGTGAAGAAGAGGAAGAGACAAGTGTCGAAGAAAAGGTCGAAGTGGAGGTCGAAGAGAGGAGGGGGTGAGGGCCGAGGTCAACTTGACCATGAATATGCGATCTGAACTTGAGAGAGAGGTTGTGGTGTTTGTCAACGAACGGACGGACCTTTGCCTTTTATATTGTGGGAGGGGGGGCAGAAAAGATGTATTACAAAAGAAGGAAGAGAAGAAAAGAAGAAAAGAAGCGAAGGCTACGGAAGCTCAAGAGGAAAGACGGAAAGCTTGCTGAAGACAAAAAGTGGTCCTCCGGCGCCAAAAAGGCAGGAAGGAGGAAAAAAGAAAAAGAGAAAAAATACGACGTAATTATGCGGCAGGCGCGATGGCCGTCGATACGCGGGGGCGGGCCTTCGAGGTAGGGAAGGTAGGGGGTGGCGTGCTTAGCACGCAAGCAGACGTCCAAGAAGAGAAAGAGAGGAAGAGAGAAAGAGGAAAGAAAGCTCGGCCAAAATCCAAATAGCGGCTGCCGAGATGCCGTTACGAGGGCAGAAGGGAAGGCGCGACTGGGACAGAAATCATGCGTTTTGCGGCATGGAGATTCCCCCGAAAAGCTTAAAGCATTACAGAGCAAACGGGCGCCACCTGAAGGGCGAGTCAATTACTCAGACAGGTCTGCCGTGCCAAAGAAGTGCATGGTCCCGTCGCCGTATATTTTAGGAAGCCTTTAAGAACCTTTTTGGTGGACCAAAAGGAAAAAATAAAAAAATGACAAAATAAAAAAAGATTGGCAGGAACGGGGATCATTCAGGGCACGTCGTACACATACGGAAAGAGCGAGCACAATCCCCGACAACAAGGAAAGAAGTCGTCTCCATCTAAGCGAGCTAAAGTGGAAGGAGCTCCATCACGGCAGTCAATTCTCAAAGATCATCAAAGTCGACGGAGCAAAGGTGAGAGTGAGCGCAGTTCGTGCAGTCCTCTCAGATCTTCTCAAAATGCCTCGGTGTTTGGGTAAGCTGACTAGCTGCCTTCTCTCTGTTTTTTACTTAAGTACTATGTTTCCTCGTCACTCTTGGCGGCGATGGATGACTTATGTTTTACTTTTACTCGTAGAGTGCTTCACCGCAACTATGGACGAAGCCGAGATAGTCTCTAATGAACTCGCACTCGTCCGTTGGAACTGCTTGGTCCTTTCGATTTTTTTTTTGAAGAGATATCTGTCAGACGAGATCTCAACTCTAGGCTCGGTGCGCAAGTTTCTCTAACAAAAAAGCCAGTAAAAAGCCAGTTCCAGGGGTTCAGAAACATCACGGGCACTGTCAATCTCAATTGGCAGTCGCGATTGGCAGCTCGAGGGGGCGGCAGTCGCGAATGCTGAAAATGACGAATGACGAAATGGGTGGGTGGAAGAAGGAGAAAACGGGAAGGGCCCCGCTTAGCACCACTTTAAGCCGCGCTTGCTGACAAACGTGAAATGCTTCCGACACCTCTTAGAGATTATACGGAGACAGCTGCCAGACATCCGACAGCAATCTCGTCAACATGGATTGTCTCGACTGACGGTCCGGAGGACTGGCAGACGTTGTCTTTTTCTCTTTTGTGTCGACATGAGACAAAAAAAGGTGCTACGATGATACGATAATGGCCAACAAGGTGGGTGTCAACCACGTACGGATTATTGTCCTGCAGTTATCGGTTATTATCATGCCACTTGACGCCGTATGTGCAGAGCCCGTATGTGTAGATGAGATGCAGCTTCGTAGTGAGAGGCTGTCATGCTCTGTCGGCTTCGGAATTGGGTCGGTGTTCTTATTCCGACAAGTCCAGCATACGTCGTATATCTTTTCTCTTGATTTATTTCCTTGATATCATGATTTATTTGCTCCATTTTATTTTCAACTTTTCTTCTTCTTCTCTCTCTTTTTTTCTCGGGATCCAATTCATTTTCGTTGCCTTGGTTTTTTTCTTCTTTTTTGCCTTCGACTTTCGCCTCCTCAGCCTTCCGGGTACAAAAACCAAGTACAAGTCGACAACGTCTTGGACACACGCTACGTTTTATTATCCGCTTTATTCCATCCATTATTCATCCAGCCGCTTTTGTCAGCGCGGCCAAAACACAAATTTCTTCATACTGAAGAAGTGTTGGCAGACTTTTGTTTATTAACTCGTTGTTTTCAAAGAATAGTATCTGATGTATTAGCTCCATGAAAATCCTGTGTCTCGATTTTTCATGGTAAATTGCGGCTGCACATTGTACCGCTAAACAGTATTGAATGCATTTGTAAGTTGCCGGTAGCAAAATGTGTCGTATTACTCCATAGAAGCCGACGACATCTCACAGCGTCGATAGCATCATTTTCTGTGCCTCATTGCTATCTGTTCCGTCAGGTATGGAATACTGAGCTGGATACCAGTGATCACAGAACTGCAGCCACCCCGAGCCATTGTTTTGAAACAGTAAACATTTCTTTTCTTCTTCGTTTCTCATCGTACATGAGGTGAAACGCATAATTTTGAAACAGACGGAGACAGTGCCCCCGCCAAACACACAACGCGGCTGAGCACACAGAGCACAGTAGGCACAGATAGGAGGATCACAACAAGAAGAAGAAAAAAAGAAGAAGAAAAAAAAAAGAAGAATACGATGCAGAATACGAGAGGAAGCGAATTGTGAAAAGTAAAAAAAGAAACAGATAAAACAAGAGGTGGGAGAATAGGAGGGGAAAAGGAGAGCAGAACATCACAATGCCACAGTGTCTGAGATCCTCCCGGTGAGAAGAGGAAGAAGAGGGGAATAGGAAATAAACTACGACATGCCCCGACTGTCTTAATGCAAGACGATAGCAAGTGCTTGTCCTCATTAAAGTTTAGAGTTACAGAACGCTCTTCAACGATCCCCAATATCTGGAAATAAGAGACTAAAAGTAATAATACATGTGTACGTCGTACGTCGTACTCAGAATGATAAAGCGGGCGTGCGCAAGTGCCCGCGACGCTCGAGCGTATGTTTGTGCGTCAGTAGTAAGTAGTAGTGTGGTGATATCTTGCCCGGTGCGTGCACGTTCTGCAAATCATGCAAGCTCTCTATTGGCATTGCCAATTTCACAGTGCATGAGGGGGGAAGAAAGGTTGAAGTGGAGTTTGAGGGGCTGAAAGCGAAATGACTGACGCTTGACATTGAGCATCAGAGCGCAGTCTCCGACGATGCGACGTACCTCCGAAGCAATTAAAGTCACGATATTCTTTCTGAAAGACGACGGCTTGGGAGCTGGGAAAGCAAACCAGCAGACTCAACAGACTCAACAGAACCCAGCAGAACCCAACAGGCACTTCAGAGCTTGGAGCTTGGAGCTGGGCCTGGCCCGTGTCTCAGATGTCTCAGAACCGGCAGCCGAGTGTAAAACTTTACTCATATTGGTGGACTGCCGAACCGCCGAAGATTATTGTGCCTACGGATTGCCTGCAGACAGCCTGCACCGTTCCATCCGCTTACACAAAAGACAACGGTCCAGCGTTTGGGAGCCCTGTCCGGTGGCGTAAAAAGATACGGGGCAGCACGACCATAGAGCAGGGGCCAAGAGCGCTGACAGGGGAGCTGACAGGCCAGCAGGTAAAAGGTAAGCTTTCCTGACGAGATGTTCTACGCAGTATTACGTCGTACTGTGTCACTTGTCCCACCTGTGCCTCGTGGCTCTGACCTCGGAGCAGGGTTCTCGGGTCAGGAGCGAAGAGGAGGAGCGCTCGCAAAAGAGCAAAAGAGGGGGGTACCAAGACCAAAAGGGAACGAGGCTCCGTTTACCACGAAACCCCGTGAAACAGCAAAATGGTACCTCACTGCGAGGGAAGGGGAGGAACAAAGGGGGGAAGAACGCTGAAGAAGAGAGAGAACGAGACGAAAAACAGAAACAGCGGCAAAAACGAAGCGACGACATGGGAGAGATTGGGCACACAAAGCGCACAAAAGAACACAAAACGTGGCCCAATAATTAAGGAGACGAGACGACGATACGACGAGACGACGACCTTCGCGATAGCACAATAGCACTTAGGGTAGCATGCGGGCGAGCATCACTTCAGATCACTGTTTCGAGCTTGAGGGCGATCCCGTAGTATGGTAATATGGGACGAGAGCTGCACACACTTTGACGAGTCAATTTAAGAAGTCAATTAGTGGACGTGATGAAGACAGAAGAGAGAGAAAAGATGGAAGACGGACAGGAACAAAAAGAGAAGAACAACAGCACCATGATGATGACAAAAATAGCAATCTGAATGCATACACATACCTAAACAAGAAGCTGTCATCGTTATCTATCTCATACTCCGTACTCGCTACTCGCTACTCGCTACTCCGTACAGAAGCACCTCCATCAACACGGACCACCCCGTGCCCCTATCACCACCACTGTGGCAGGCCATGAAGCGTTGGTGATGCAGAATTGGCCAGGGATCGAGGTATGAGGTCAAGGTCCCCTCTGATCAACATCCCGGCCAGTGTCTCCGTGCACACTCCATCTGCGGCCCCCATCCGTTTGCCCCCATTCCACTCTCACCCAAGACTACCCAGGACCCTGGCTCACATCGTTCCATGACAGCCCGGCTGTGCCAGAAAATCGTGTGCTCTCGATGTCGAGAGATGCATAAGAGTATCAGTCTCCTCTTTTTACTCTTCTTTCTTTTTGTCTCTTGTACCTTTTTTATCGTCCGTCGTCGTCGTCACGTCTCATTGTCCTCGTCACCATCGTCCTTCTCTGTCGTCACCATCGTCCTTCTCTGTCGTCACCATCGTCCCATGTGGTTCGATGCTTTCTGCTTGATCGATCAACTTCTATCAACATCATGGCTTCGTAAGTCTTCACCAGTGGCCGTCCCATCTATACTTTCCTTCTCTTCTCTTTGATTTCTTCCTACTTACGAACGTACACATGCAGCGACCTCCTCCGCGTCCTCGTCGGCCCCGACCACCGCGAGTTTGTTGTCCACCGGGCCATGCTGTGTGACAGCAGCCCCTTCTTCCGTGACAGCATCGATGCCGTTCCAGAAGGCCTGACACCATCCTCGCCATCCTCCTCTCCAGACTCTACACCACCGCCCTCTCCGCCCTCACAGCCCACTCTGATCTGGCTCTCCGGCGAGTCTGCCGACGTCTTTGAGCTATTTGTCGTCTGGCTGTACCGCCGCCATGCCTTCCGCGCCGTTGTCGAGGATGCCGTCACCATTCTCGCCCGGGAGGCCACATCCCATGAAGTCATCACCCTTCGCCCTCAAGTCGACAAAAACGCCTCCCAAAACGACTCCGACTCTGACGTTCCTCCCTCCGCCTCTGACAACCTGAGCGATCTCCACTGGCACCTCGTTCGCCTCCACCTCTTTGCCTCGATTGTCGATATCCCTGTGCTTCAAGATGCCGTCATGGATGCTCTCCAGGACCTGTACCTGCGCTTCGACTGGACCGCCACGCCGGCTTTGTTGCGCTACCTCTACATTGAGGCCGATCCCCTGGCTGCTTGCCGTCTTCGCAAGTGGGCTGTTGCCCTTTTGGGGTGGACTCTTGCCAACAGCGGCGAAGACGACCACGCCGAACTCCGCTCCCTCCTACCTCTCTCTCCGCTCGCCGAAGAGTACGCCGCCCACACCCGCAAAATGAAGGCCAGCCGTGCCGATGCCCGCATCAAGAACCCGCAGCTGCGCATCCCCAGCAACCAGCTGCGCCGTGAAGACCGCCACTTTGGCTTCCGCCAGTGCTCGTTCCACAGCCACCGCCGGTCGGCCGGTGAGGGCCGCTGTCCACACGAACGGGCCCGGCGCCAAGGTACACTGGACTTTGTGTCGTCACTGGCCCTCCCCCTAGACATGCCGGCAGCACGCAAGTCGAGTTCCAATCTGCACTCGCCGTCTGCCTCCCTCTCTTCACTCTCCTCCACGACCTCTGAGCCCCGTCTGGAAGACCTGCCTGTGTGGTCACCACTCTCTGTGACGACGCCAGGGTATGCACCCCTTGGGATGGAATCAACCATCTAAACTCTTCTTCTCTTCTTTTCTTCTTTTCTCCTCTCTTCCCCTTTCTATTTCCCCTTTTTTCTTATGATTTATACGGCCCGTACTTTACGATGTTTGTACAGATATATGTGTCACGGTCTTGGGATGGCGTTATTTACCATTGATTACTTTGCGCGTGCTTTACAATAGACAAGCCTGACTGGAGGCTGTTCACACTTGGCATTGGGATATACACAACCGCTATTGCTATTTTTATTCTCGTTTTTTTTTTTCAAATAAAAATTGATCCTACTCAGCTCCTTTAATTGTTGAGTGCCGCGAACAACGGTTTCATGCTCCGTAGGATTAACAGTCGTCGTCATGTAGAAGAGCATAGAAGCACTGAGGACCCTACCCATAAAATGGAGAACCATCTCACTGATCCTTCCTCCATATTCGAGAGCCTCAACCGAGAGCCACTGATTACCGAGGCATAACAAATACCAGACTGAAGACCCAGGAAGGTTTGCAACAAACAAAAAGACGGAGATTGGAAGGAGTGGAAATGGTGAGAAGGATCAAGTTGCTCGGACTGGAGTGATATGCCCAGGAGAATTAGTACAAGAAGAGATATGGCGATGAGAAAGAAAAGAAGACGATACCAAGAAGCACCCAAGAGGATTCTGACAAATCGTAAAAGTAAGACAGGCTTGACGCCACACGGCGAAGCGTTTGCTGGTACTCCATAGAGGGCGTCTATTTGGCGAGTGTCTTATTGTTTGGTCGGCTCCGTAGGTCTCTCGTTCAATAGTACGGAGTAAGTTAATGATATCTCGCCATTCGGCATTCAAATGCATCCGCACTGTTCTCGATCCTGCAGTCAGTCCACCCTTTTCCTCAATTTCCGCCTTTCTCTTTACTTCCCTGCCCTCCATCTCTTCTCGCCTTATCATTACCCTCCGTTGACCCGTTGACCCGTTGACCCATGTCGTATCTGGAATGAAGGCCAAGCTTTTTGTTGTGTTGCTGTACAGAGCCGCACCCGTTTTTATTCCGTTCTGTACCGACCGAGTGTTAATGTAGATGAATGGTCAGCAAGACGACAAAGGCGGTGAGTCAAGCCCAAACCGACGGTAAATGGAACAGATCGGCGGCAGACATGGGCAATGATAATGGATGACAAGCGGTTCAACATATGGTAGACAACAGCCGCCACTCGGCAGAGACGCCCGTTCTTGGAGGGACGGGAGAAGAAAGGAAAAACAAAGTGAGGTGCGACTGAATAATATGGACATAATGCACAGTAGTAACAGTAATGTTTATTCCATAAGAACATGATGCGCTCGGACGGTGGCAAGTTTACAAGGCTTGTTCGTCAACTCTTATCCTGATGACTCCAGCACTCCCAGCCCCTATCTACCCCTCTTTGCAATCCTTCATCCTTTTGGACCGTACCTCTTCAGAGTCTGTCATCTGTCATGCGGCAAGCGACCTCTAGTACGGCCTCGGCCCTTCTCGCGGTGATCTGGGGTGTGCATCGAACGTGCGTTGCGTAGTCTGGAAGTCAAGGTGAAGGAGTACTTTGCAAGGATAAGATGGACAGAGTGTGCATGATCGCTTCCGCCACCGAGACTAGCTACCATCTCCTTCCTTTTGATTAGGCATATCTTTCCCAAACTGTGTACACTTGGCAGTCTCCAACCTGGGTCTCGTTGCGCTTTATTTCCTTGGCCTTGGTTTCTTCCTGGCAAATAGTGGTAGACATGGTATTTTCCATGTATGTTTCTGATATCCAAATATGAGTATGCTCCCAGAAATATTGTGACAGAGGGAAAAAACCCAGGCTTGGTAGCGTCTTGGAGGCTGCAAGTATTAGGGATTATCCTACCCTATTCTGTACAAGATATGTACTGATAAACTGCATGTCCCTTATTTCCCCTCTCTTGTACACCTTCTCGACCTTTTGGGATATCGCGACCTTCAGCTGTGTTCGTGCAATGCGACCCTACAAACGCCACTTTCAACGCCCGTACTGTGTGCATTTTGCCAGTACGACGTAATGATCGTCGTCTCCCTCACTGTTTCCTGCAGCCTTCTCTACGTAATACTTCTTTATTTTTATCGTACACCGAAAGAATGCCCAAATTGAGATTAGACCGGCTTTTTCAGCAGCAATCATGCTCGCCTTTTTTTTCTCGTCTACACTACTCTTTTCTTCGTCGAGCTTCTCCTCTCGCTCCTCCCCTCCTGCCCTCCATCTTCCCTACCCCTGCTCTTCCAAAAAAAAAAAAGGCTTGAATGCTCAAAAACGCGCAGCTGTCTGGAAATATGCATGGAACTTGTGCTCGCAGCAAGACGGCCGAGAGGGCCGACATGGCACATTGACAACAGTTATTGGCGCCCTATCCCATTCTCTTGTCACTCTCTGTCACTTTCTGTCCCTCTTTATCCCCCTTTTCTCTTTCACTCTCTTCCTCTCGACTGTATCCTTCCCCTCATCTTTTTCCCTTTCCATAAAGGGTGTCGACCCCTGTCACTTGGCGAGGGGAATAGAGAAAAGTATTGAAACAAAAAAGTAGACAAAATCTACGCGAAGTACAACGTCGTCATACAGTTTTGTGTCGTCGCTGCATGGTCGATCAAGCGCTGGAAAAGCTAGTCTATGATTGTGGGAAAAGGAAAAAAGGAAAAAAATACAAAAACACAAAAAGCAACAGCGTGAGGCGAAACCGTTAAAGGGACCCACTTTTTGTACAAGTTGCCTAACTAGGAAATACCTCCAACAAAATGTATTGATGGCAGCTGTCAAATCGTCGTTTGGACAAGACAAGAAAAATGTCTTGGGGAAGGTACCAAACGCTCGGGGCAGGTCTTCCGCCACATCGGTGCTGCCTGGCCCCATTACGGAGGACAGTCGTCCCTTCCCTGAGTGTCTGCATGCAATGCATCGCTCCTTCTGTGTACGTCGTAGTGCAGTCTCCCCTCGCGTCGTCCGTCCCTTCCCCATTCGCACATCGTGGATTTTGAACTTTCTTAAGTCTTTTTAGGTTGCACTTGCCACGCTCTGCATGCTCCCCGTCAATGTCTGTCGTGACTTCCTGCTCAGCTCACCGCTTTTGTTGCTCTTTCCTCACACAGTTTATTTTCATTGATTGCGCTTTCCTGATTGCTGTCGTCAGCCCTTGTCACCCTGATTTGAGCTTAGTGCATGTGATACGTGCATGCATCATGCCTCCCTTTTCCCTTTGCCCTTTTCCCTCTTTCTCTCGACTCCCGCCTCCATTCTTTCTCGTTTCTGTCGACCCAAAAAACATACACTCACACCGAACGTTACGCACATCTCTCGCCCGGCTCTCAAAACAGTTTCGACAGGGCTGTCAGATTTTCGACAAAAACGGGAATCATGACGGTGGGTGGGTACAACGACACAGAAGCCGATAAATGCGATGAAATCCTCTTTGACCTTTGACTTTATACTTTCCAAGGCATCCGAGCTTATTACTTACGACAGGCGAGGCCAGCCTGTTTGTTTGGCACGGCTTTATTGCGATGCCCAGTGGGCCGTGTCCCAGTTTGTTAGTTTTTTGGTTTGTTGTTTGCTGCGTTGATTCCTGTTTGTATCCGGCGGGCTGGCCTCTTTTTTTCTCTCATTGTTTTTTCAACCGGTGAGCCCATCCCCTGCTACTCCTGTTGCACCACCCATGAACAGCTTCCCCAATCCTATACATTCTCAACAGCCTCTTGACCATTCTCTTGGCCTCATCGACCCCAGGCCACGTGAAGTCCCTGCAGCCCAACCAGGACGCGCTCGACGACACCCTCTTTCGCGGACCTTGGCCCCCTTTCTTGTTTTCGAAGCCCCTTTTCGATTATTGTCCCTCGTGTCTCGTCTATCACTTTTATTTTCTCGCTTTTACTTTCTGGCTGCCTGTCAACCTGGTTTACCCGTTTTTGCCTCTTGTTCAAGGAACCCTACGCCCTTTGGGCATCTGTCGACATGTGCCATTCTCGGTCCCGATTTGAAAACCTAGAAACAAAAAAAGGCTGCCCGGAGGATAGTCCCCGGAATGTGAGGTCTAGACCTTGGGCGAGGACCCTCTCACGATGCCAATCCCTAACCGCGCCCTGCTCAAAATGCGATTGGCTCGATTACAACTTGTCTACTGCTCAACAGGGGATGAGGATATTTCAAATTCGGATCGCAGACAGGTTAAACGAGGCGAGGCGCAGAACAATGGGAAACGACAGGTGCAAAGATAATGCACAAAGTTTAGTACGCATGGAGTTGCTTGCCAGCACGCACAACGGTGTACCAGCACGCCAGCTGGAGACTCTTTGACTAAATTTGTTTCTCATCGACAAGGGTTCAACAATCTTTAAATACTCAGTACTGTGCTTTTCTTTTTACAGCCCCCTCGACAGTACAGCCCCAGCCCAACATTGTCTATTCCCATTTATCCTCCCGGAAAAAGAGGGCAAGGCCCCGGAAGAACTACATTACTTGTGCAACTGTCCATATTCATGCATTGCGCCGCATGAGTGCACGCCTGCATGCACGTGCACGTCTGCACATGTACGCTCCTCCGAGCTGCCGTCCCAAAGGATTCGAGATGCATGAGCGCCATTCTGACCACACCCTACACTACAACAAGTACCCTCCACAAAACCACGGCGTACAGGCCTGGCTGTGTGCCGAGACCCAGCAAGGCGTCCTCAGTGTCCCAAGACCTCGATATCGAGCATGATATTGTCAGTACAAAGCGTGTACTCTACTCTGTACATTCATTTCTTTTCCTGTGACTTCTCATCACGGCTCCAGATGCACACGGGGAGGGGCATTTACGGTATATGCCGTGGCCCTGTTACAGGCTTGGATAAAAAGAATCCACAGTCGGCATCAATACGAGCAGCCCTGATGAGATGATATCGTGTGTTGCTTTTGTGTTTTTCCAATTTCCATTTCCACAGCCTTTTGGCAATCACTTTCACTGCCAAGCTGCCTCTTCACAACATTATACCCAAGACCCCTTGCCTAGCTGCCAACACCATCTTTTGTCTGCAACGATGAGCCAAGGCAATTAACAAATGTTGCGTATTGTCCCTCACCCTCTCTTACATTTTCTTGCCCTTTTCTTGCAGAACGGATGGCAGGTCGTCCGACCTGTTTACTCCGACCTTTTCCATCCCCAATTCCCCAGTCCCATCCCCTACACACACCCCTTCCCCAAAGATTTGCACGTTGCTTGCCAAGAACCTCAAAACTAACAGCCGTTGTACACATATATAACGGCCGCTACCTCGCCACAGATTGTGCATCCTATTTGTTCCAGAGGGCCCTGCCATAGTTCGTTTACAATTTATCTCTGAGGGGTCGTTCGTTTTATGCAGGTGTGTCGTTGGTTTGCCGACTTTTCGTTGCCTACCTTCTCTCTCTTCTTGTTGTATCTTTCTGCCACATTTCTTTTTTTATCCTCTCACTTCGTTTCGTACAATCGCTCCGTCTTCGTTCTTCCTTTGGTCTTCCTTGATATCTGCTTTTCCAAACACAGCCATGCTCCTTCTCGTCTCTCGCTCTCAGCCCTGCATACACGTCCTCGAAAGCAGTTTAAACGCTTTACGAAATACGCACTCATCGCTTTGATTTTCAAAGTAGCCAAAAGTTCACAACAGCGCCAGCCAGCTCGCTAGCAATGGCCTCTGTCGATTCTTCGGATATCCCCGCCGGCTTCTTCTCCACCTTCTCCATCGCCGACCCGTACAACCCAGCTCCCGGGCATGTCGTCAAGGCCCAGAAACGCAACCGCCGCGTTTTCGTATGCATTCCCTGCCACCGACGGAAGCTAAAGTGTGACAAGCTTCTTCCGTGCTCACGGTGTGTCGCAGCCGAAATTGCCAATGAGTGCACATACATGTCACCGCCATCACCAGTCTCCAGCCGCTTGAAGAAGGGACGAGGTCAGAAGACCACCGGCAGAGCAACAAAAGAGGCCAAAAAGACCGCCCATCCAAAAGTGAAAAGAGAATCCAGTCCCTCTATGTCTGTGTCCTCGGTATCTTCGCACATGTCATCTTTGACGCCATGTCCGTCATCGTCCCCATCTCGATCGCTATCCCCAGCACCGCCAGCAAGAACACTGTCCCAAAAACCAGCAACAGAAACGAGGCAAGATCAACTCGATCCCGACTCAGATGATGGAGTATGTGGGCTGTCAGACTTTGAGTTTAAAAGCAATACTAGCACCGGCACGAAGCCATCAAATGGAGCGTCGCATTGGTCCCGTATTGCGTGCGAGGTGAGACAAAAAAAAAGATACCAACATCGATTCCATTTCCTTTTCTAACATGCACTAGTTTTCTGAAGCAATCCCGTACCTATTTGGAACAGAAGTCCAGTGGCAGCAGCGGTATCAACAAGTCAAAAACCTCAAGGGATTGTTCCCCAATTTTGATGTCAGCGACAATTTCCCCTTTGCCAGCTCAAGTCCGGTTTCCAGAGACCAAATTCTCGGTTTGTTACCGCCCAGCCACATCGTCAACACACTGGTTGCCAACTATCTTGACTCTTTTGGTGCCACGCACTACCTATTCCACCCAGTCCACCTGCAATACGAACTCCAAGGCTTTTACGATGTGCCGTCCGGCATGTCTGATGGGTGGCTAGCCCAGCTCTGTATGATCATTGCTCTCGGTGCTGAATCGTCGTCCGATTTTCTGTTCGGCGGCTCCGGGCAGTCCGCTGCTGAGTGGGCCACCATCTTTCTCAATGCCGCCCAGTCATCTTTTGCACGCACCTCGTACATGGCTGCGCCGAACCTCTGCACCGTTCGCACATTGTGTATGATGGTGCTCGCCAAGCTGATCGAAGCGCCAGCCAGTGGCGGGAGCGTCAAAGGTAATGGAAGCAACGACACTGTTGGTCATGATAGCTCAATGTCAAGAACGAACGGCTACGCGCCCCTTCTATCTCTCGTGGCATTCACCGTCAATATAGCAACGTCTCTTCAGCTACATCGGTCGTCGACAGCTACGGCATCGGTCACTTCCACACCTCCAAGATTTGAGTCAGAGAGGCAAAATACTACAGGCCCGGTCGCATCAGAAATGAGGCGCCGGATCTGGGTGACGGTGCAGCTGCTTGATATCAGCGCTGCTCTACGGGCCGGTACAACCACAGTGCACAAGCCAGACGAATGTGATGCTGAGCCACCCCAACCTATGCCGGCCGCTGACTCCGCCTATGGTGGGAGCGACTGCAGCACGGTCTACGAGACGTCGAATCACGCTGCAACAAGTGTGGCCGGAGAAAATGGGCTTGGTTATCTAAGAACCATTCCATGGAATGGCTATGGACTCAAAGCTACATCTATGGCAACCAGACTGGCAGATGACAGCAACTTCCATGGTGACCCTGTCGGCCTCTACCAGCACAAGCTAGCAGCCTTCCTGCCACTTCTTGCCAGCATAGTCAATTCCGCCAACTCGCCAACCAAGCCCAGCCCAAGCCACGCACAGGTCAAGGCTCTGGATGAGCGTGCTCGCAAGTTTCTGGACGAGATCAAGACTGCCCTATTGTCTGCCCATCACGCAACACCCCGCGGGATGGATACAGACGGTGGGCCTGTATGGCAGCAGCAACATCTTGCACAACAGCTCGGTATGGACATGTTCGACTCGGTGTCCTCTCCTCCTCAATCCAAACGGGCGACTACCCAATACCAACACCTCGAAACATTGACACACCGCGCCCTGCTTGCCCTGCACCACAACTCATTTTGTCACTCGTTATCTTTGCCGGGATATAATGAGACCAACAAACTGCCACGAGAGACTTCGGCCCTCCATGCATTGTCGCGAGCTGCAGTGGTAGAGAGCTCTCTCGCCCTGCTCAATACGCACAGGATATGGGCTGAATCTGTGACGAGCTTGGCCGATCGCTGCCCAAGCACATGCACAAATATGACAACATCGGCGACAGCAACAACGACAATAGCAAGTGTCGAATCACCATATTTGTCCATGCTGCACCTGCCTAGCGGTGGTGGCTCCTTGCTGGGGCTTATCAAGCCAACGGCTGCTGAGATGGTCATGCAACAACAACAACAACAACAACAACAACAACAACAACAACAACAACAACAACAACTCCCGCAGCTCCAATTGCCCATGCCGATCTCGGGGCGATCCTCACCAACCGTACTCGGGTACGGCGGCGATATGACGTCCATCAACTCGGGATTGCCAATGCCCACTACAGCAACACAGCCATTGACGATGCCGAACATGGGATGGCTTCTCGATCTCTGCCATGACGACTTTGGAGCGGCTTTGTTGTACATGGTTCTGGTACTGCGGTCGGTGCATTGCCATGGCCATAGCCATCTCTTGGGGTGTCCCCGGGATGAGGCTGCAGCTGTGGCGACCGTCCGCCAGAGCTACCAAGTCATGCGTGACCGCTCGTACCGATCAGTGGCCCACTTCAAGGAGTTTCTCGGCGTGGCCATCCTATTTGCCTGCTTCCGTGGCCTTCGGTCTGGCAACATCAGCATGCTGTCGCATGTCATTGATGCCACGAACGATGTCGAGCAGGTCGTCGTGACCGGCCGACGGTATCTGCTCTGGGCAGCCGACAGTTTGACGACGCCAGACGAGACAGCAGCACTAATGGGCTTCAACGGGCCGCTGATGGCATACGGTGGACTTTAGACTTTTGAGGTCTAGAATTTCTGCCTACACCTCGCTCTTGGAATCGCCCCAGTGGTGCTGGAAGGCGTTGACACCATCGACAATCATGGCCTGGCGAGCTGTGCCAACGAAAAGGTGGCTGGTCACCAGGTGCACACCGACATGATAGACCAGCGACAAGCCAAAGTAGAAACCAAAGCCGAGCAGGGTGGAGAGAGGTGCGATGAGCGCAAACATGGTGAAGCCTGACGAAAATGCCTGGAACACCGAGCTGGCCGCCAGGACGTCGGTCGTCAACCCCGTCTGCAGTGCACTCAGCACGATGGCGATGTAGGCCACCAGCGAGGCCAGCCAGCGCACGTTGCCCTGAAAGAAGCGTGCGAAACGGTCAAGACGACCAATCAACACGGGCAACAACCCACCGCGCTTCAGCTGGCTGATCTCGCGCAGCCGGTGCAGCATCATCTCGCCGTACAAGAAGCGTTGGTGGAAGCGGTGGGCCACGACATCGGGCGACGTGATGACTTGCCGTGTGAGGGCACGCCAGCTGGTCCATGTGACCTCAGACGGCAACAAGCCGTGCTCTTGTGCGATGCGGAAGTCGCTCTCGTGGGCGACGAGGGCCGCATACGAATACAAAAAGCCTAGAGCACAGTCCCAGAGGTGGCGCTTCTCGCATGACGATGCGGTCGAAGATGTCGACGCAGCCGACACTGAGGACTTGATTGTCTTTTGTGTCTGTGTTCGTGCTTGCGACTGTGACTGTAGTTGTGGTTGGAAGCGCACACTTCCGCGTGGCGACGACTGTGCGCTGCTGTTGTTGCCGCTGCGCTTGCTGCCCCACGATCGACGACCGGTCATGACCACGATGGTATCCTCTCGCTTGCACTCGCACGCCAGCACCTGCTCCCAAAATCGGGTATCCAGCAAGAAGCGAGGCAGTGGCTTCAAGTACAGCAGGTCTCGTTTCCCACCACCACCACCCCGACCGCCCTCGCTACCCAAACCCAGACCCAGGTGGCGGTCCATCCGTTCCGTGACGCAGATCGTCCGGCCCCGGTGGGCGCAGTCGTGCAGAGGGCGTGGCAAAGCTGGCTGGCCAAGTAGCCAGAACCAGTGGTGGTTGAAACCGTCGAGGCGGCCGAGGCCGAGCTCGGTCACCAGGTAGGACGCCGTGAGGGATGGTGTCGACAGCTGCGGGAGACCCTCGTCGCGGTAGACACCAGGGAGGTAGGACTCGAGTGGTGGAGGTGGTGGTGAGTGCGCTTTATGTGATGTCGGTGAGCCGGTGGCCCCATCGGCACTGGTTGGCCAGAGGATGTTGATGGTGAACGGCGGTGTAGGCAGAAGAGAGCTGCACGACCCGTTCATGGCGGCCGTCTGCTTGCTGAGCCGGTCCAACTCGACAGATTTCGTGTTCATTTGTTTTGTTTTGTTCTGGTTCGTTGCGCTGCGCTGCGTTGCGTTGCGTTGCTTTACGATGTCAAGACGGTAAAACTCGCGTTTATCGGATATGGTAATATATGGGGTGGATGCGGTGTATTTGTTTCTTGTTGTTTACGTTTCTCTGCTCTTACGACTTGATGATATATCTCTTGGCTTTCTCTCTATTATATATACTAACCCAGCTTTCATTTTGAAGGACTGTTCCTCCACGTCCAAGACAACTTTACAGAAAGGCGCGCGAGGCCAGACGTGAACAATATGAGTGACTGTACCGCGTGGTGTGTGCCCTTTGGCAAAACTATTTATGCTCCCAAAAAAGAAGCTCGTGCGAGGCCGCTCGGGGAGGCTGTCTGGGGGCGGCTGCGCACAGCACCAAGGGTCTCGATACCGGGTCATGGGGTCTCTTTGAAGGTGAACTGTACGTCGTAGGCTGAAAAGAATCGGAGTGATGGATTTGGGACAAAAGTAAACAGTCATACTCAAAAACAAAAACAGCACCCTGTCAAAAAGGCGTACGGTAAAAATAGGTACAGCAATAGGACAAATAGGGCAATAAAAGGGCTTGTTGGGCGACAAGGCTACAAAGGCATAAACCTCGCACGAAAAAACCCTTGTGATTCGATCGAAGAGAAACAGGCAGGCAGTCATGGGTTGGGCGATCCAGAATAGAAGGCCAGAATAGAAGGAAAATGGTGGCAGGCGACAACACCAGGCGACAAGGCTGTCTCTCTGATTTTTTTATTTCTTTTTTATTTATTTTTATTTTTTTACTACTAGGATGTGTCGCGTGAGCGGCAGCAATCGTGGCGAGGATTCACTCCCGCTGTCGCTTTCAAAGTCTTTTGCTTTACGGTTTACTGTCAACAACTTCAATAAGGGCATTTAAATAGCCCCAGATATCAAGGTTCATAAAAATGCTTCACGCTTTTTCATGAGATACTACAAAAGTGCAAAGATGGAATAGTAGAATCGTTCTTTTCCGTTGAAATAAATCCGTTGACGATCCGGTTTCATAACAAGCCTTGTCCAACAAAAATAATGTGTCACATGAGAGCCGCATCATGAACAATTTTCTAGATCTGGGGTCACGCACCCATCTCCCCCTCAATTTGGATCTAAAACAAAAAATTACAATGGGTGGCGTACGGAGTACAAACGTTGAAAATACAAAACAGTCGGATTTGAGGCAGTCGTCAAATAGTGATAGCGATAGCGAAACCAGATTATTCTTATTCGTTTTTGTGAATTCGAGTGCTGCTTTAAAGGCAAGGCTGTGTAAGTGGGCATATCTCGACTCGACTTTACGTATTATTATATTTCACGTCCAAGTTTCGGCTTCGACTCAATCACCGCTCTTTAGCCTTTTCGTTTTCCTGCTTGTCCAACTTGATAGTTTACGTCAAGAGCATGTTTTTCTTGTGCGACAATGTCATTTGCGCAGTCTCGATTTGCTCGTGGGCAGTAGATTAGGATGAAACATGGCTCCTTCATGTCAATAGCCGTTGACATGTCAACACTACGACCGTTTTATCTTGAGCCTTTGAAAAGAGCACTGTTCTCGCGGTGTTGAAAAATGTGAATATTTACTTTCGGTTGTTTTCTTTCGTTTCTTTGTGTTTGGTGTGTCTGGCTATTTTTTGTGTTTAATTTTGGGTTTATTTTGATATTCTGTGAATATTCCACAGAAAAATGCTTGTTATATTTACTTTGATTTTCAGCATCAACAATATTCACCGCTGCGATAAGCCCTGCAGCTAATACGTACAATCACAATATCAGGTCACATTGACACCATCACAGTTTATGTTTCCAAATAACGTATTCTCATACAATGCTCCTCATCATTGTCTGTGTGTCGTGACCATACGAGGTTCAAAAGACCCTGATCATGCAACGCTGCAGATCGAAACGGCTCCTTCACGACAGGAATGAAGGCCAAGACGGAAATGTCAATGAGAACAATGAGGGGACCACGCCAAGCGTTCCCCGCGGAAGGCTTTTAAGCCCTTTTACTGAGAGCAATGCTCAGCGGGCCGTACCCGCATATCACCACAATTCACCACAATTTTGCCACATACCACTTACACAAATGCGTGCCAACGCGGCACAAAGTGTTGTTAAATCGGTAGAGGCAACATGCCAGACACCTGCCAACCCGGCGAGGTTGTGTATGAGAGTACATTATGTTTATGGGAAAGTGAGAGAGTGAGTTAACCTTCCCGGTTGTAGGCACGGCACTATTGGACGACTTGTGGGCTCCCGTCTCCAGAATTTTGGACCGAAATCAAAGTGAAATCAAAGAAAATCACTGTCTGTGCAGCGTGTCTCAATTAGAGGGTCTGCACTATCGACACGGTAGTCCGTAGTGATGAAAGTGGTTTCTAACAAGAAAAAACAATGTAAAGTTATGCCCCTGATAGGAAGTCGTGATAGGAAATCGGAAATGAGATGAGAAGTTCACAAGGCAAGATGGGAAAAAGACGATTGGAGCAAGGAGAAATGCAAAAAGTAAAAATAGATAGACGCTCTTGAACGGGCGGCGTCAAAAAACAACCAAAACAAGGCCAAGTCGATTCATTCGCTGGTGCATGACCGGGTAATTTTCTCGATAATTTCACTTGACAGTTCAGAGACAGAAATAAGCGTAATTTCGCACTCATATGCACACTGTAAAACAGGAAGTGGACTTGCAATCTGGTTGGCTCATTTTTTCAGCTGCCTCGCACATCAGTGACCACTCTCACCTTGCACAGCATAAAGCACAAAGCACTAAGATGCACAGAGATGACCTATTCATGCCCAGCATGTGTACATATACTTCGTAGTACTCCGTAGGATGAGGTCAGATCAGGATGATGAGAATGATGCAGGCCCTGTCACTCTCCAAAAAATCACAAGAAGAAATGTGTGCCACGACAGCCGCTGGCCAGCCACAGGGCGCTACGCTTGGGTGACTTGGCTTTGAAGGATCAAAGATATCTGAAGTGGCTGGCCAGAGCATCAAAGTCCACGAAGCCCACTACAAACCCACTATCCCACTTGACCGCCTCGCATCTGTCTCTTTACCGTCTCCTGTCAACCTCCTTGTCCACCTCCGTACTCCGTATGGACCTCCTACTCAGTATGGAGACGCAAAGGAGACGCAGACTCCACCAACATGAGAACTCGGCAACAGAAGGAAAGGGAGAGAGGGCCCTTGTATCTTACAGAGTATCCATCGTATCCATTGTAAGATACATATATCCACCGCCGTGGTAGTCCAGCAACACTGAACAGCTAGGGACACAAAATACGCTGCAGGGACGGCAGCAACGGGCGAGAATGGATCCGACAGTCGAGAAGAAAGAGAAAAAGGCTGCGCCAGGCTGCACGGCGAGGGGATAGGGTTGCATCGCTAGCAGAGCGAGCAGGGAAGAGCACAGGAATGACAGATGACAGGGCAATGGCAGGAGATCAAAGGTTGACAGAGCCCGTCGAGTCCGTATCTTTTCTTCTGTCTCTTACCAACAACGTCAAGCCACTAAGCCATCTTGCCTGGGGCCTCCTTGTCTCCTCCATATCGACTGCTGCAAGCTCTTTAGAAATAGCGCAGGAGGTTGGGACGGCGCCGTCAGGTCTTTTCTCTTCATTCTCTTCATTCTTTTCTCTCGTTGTTGAGAACTCAGGCAGCTAGGCAGGAGAAGAGTTGCATCGCGTCGGTATCGCTCTGCAGGGGTATGTTGCGTTGAAGAAAAGAGAAAAGAGAAAAGAGGAGAAAAAAAAAGAGGAAAAGAGAAAAAAAAATAACAAGGCTAGTCTTTGGTCGTTGACAGGTTCGGCACTGTTGAACTGAGGGGAAGTTGACCGCCTCTTTTGACTTTTCCGAGCTCTCCCTATCTACGGAGTACTGTGTAGCATTCAGTATTCATCAACGAGAACAAGAACAGGAAAGCGCACAAAAAAGCAAGGGATATCTTGCATTCTGCATCCTGCATTCTTTCTTCATTTTTCTTCGTTGCACACGGCGCCGTGCATAAGGACCATGCACGGGACTTGCCTTGTGCATTGGCCGGTTGTGCCGGCGTTTGTGCTGGAGAATATTGTGTAAGAGGCTTGTTCCCTGCGTTTGATACTCAAAAACAAAATAGAGAACGACGCTGAGAACGACGCCGTCCAACTTTTAAAGGACATTTGCATGCACGATGTTGATCGCATTTAAGTCGTCAAGTCGCTCTTCTGTTTTCCGCATGGCCGCGAGCATCGCAACTTCCTCTCTTCTCCCTCAGCAGTCTTTCTGCACCTGCCTCGAACTCAAAAAGGGCGCGGTCGTATCGCTTTGTCTTCGCGCCTGCTGTGCAATTTCCCATGTTGCTCTCGCGCGTCCAAAAGGGAAAGGGCCCAGAGGGGTGCAAAGCCAAATTAAGAAAGACGCGAAATTAGACCACCCACGGCTAACGTGAGTACCCCCACTTCTTCTATCGCAAATGTTACTTTCCTATACAAACTGGCTGCTGCAGGTACAGAGCAACTGCAGCGCTAAGAGTCAATCAGGGATGGGCGGACGCGCGACAGGGATCGCCCCTGCCCATTCTCCACGCCGCCAGCGCGTGCTGATTGGGCAGGAGCGACAAGACCGTCAGGAACGGCAGGAACAAGTCAGTCTTTCCTTGTGCTTGTGAGCCTTCTTTCCCTGTTCTTCGTCTCTTCGTCCCTTCCCTAGTACGTCGTGCTTTTTTGTCCCTTCGTGCTTCGTGCTCTCCCTCGTGCCTTCCTTGGTGGGTGAGCTCTGGGCGTGAGCGAGTGAGCTTCCCACCACACCTCTTCAAGATAGCGCCAGGGGCACATCCACTTTTCCCCTTTCCACGATGACTTTTGGCCTTCTCCTCTTTTTGCCTCTTTGCCAATACGACGCTCACTCTCCACCACCAAAGCACCGTCACTCGACTCGTCAACGCGCGCCTGTTCTCGACTGTGGTCCCTTTTGGGACACTTTCTTTTCTTTTTCTGCTTTTTGTCCCAACTGAGTACGGGCCGTCCGAACCCCTGTGCATGCAGGAAAAGGCCTGCATATGCACGAGGAAAGAGAACAAAAAACAAGCAAGAAAGAGAGCAAGAAAGCAAGATGAACCGCAGATGAACATCAGGCTTCGTTCAGAGACTGTCTTGCAAGCGTTTGCAAAAGCAAGCAGCCAGACAAACAGACAAAACGCCGCTGGACCCGCGATGCTCCACCGATGCGCAGCAGCTCCAGCAAACAAGCCAAACAAACCAAAGAAGCCGGGGCCAGCGATTGAAGAAAGCTATTTCCGCCTCCGCTTTGGATTTTTCGAGTGTCTTTGAGATCCTGCTGGCACTTCTGGGCCTGCTGCCGCGCGCGACTGCCCGGTTGGTTCATGACGCGTCGCCCATGGAATTTGCATTTTCCTGGGATTCTTTCTGCGGATGTCGAGCGTTCCTTTGCTTCTCTTGTTTTTATGTCTCGATGCCATTGTCTGTTTCTTATGTCTATCTTGTCTTGCTGTTCTTGTCGACGTGCTCCATTGCGTCCGTTCTTAACCCTGGCCTCGTCCTCGTGGAGTCTGTCGTGCTTCTCAATCTTTTGATCTTTTTGAATATCTGAATATTTTGAGTCTTTTGCTCTTTCCTCCCTTTTCCCTATCTCCTGCTGTGGCTCCCCTTTGCACCATTGCACTATTCCACACTGCTCATCTGCTTGTCCATCTTTGGTCTTGTCACCTTGAATCATACTCAACTCGGCCAGGGCCCAATTTCCCCAAATTGATTGGCAGCGCTTTTCCCCTTTCTCTCGCCGTGCAATCTCTCTCAGCGCCCTTTCACCTCGCGAGCTGTCCCTTTCCGTCCTCCTCGTCCTTTTTGTCCCTTCTGTCCCTTTCGTCTCTCGTCTTCTCCCTTTCCACCCCCTCGTGTCTGTTGCTTTCCCTCTCCTGCTGCTACCCCCTCTAGAGCTACATCGCCGACGATGAGTGTGACCTTGCTGGCCGCCTGAATACTCAGTCCGTCCACACCCGTCCACACCCGCCCACACCCCTGCTCACTCTCTCCTATCCCATCTCGTCGATACGCCGTACCACGCCGTCCATCGTTACGCTGTCAGTTACATCACCGTATCTCTCGTCCGCGATAGGCCAAGAGACTGGCAGCCCTGTGACAGCACGCCTCTCTCCTCTTCCACACTCCCACACTGACGAGCGACTGGGCGACAGATCTCCTTCTGCTCCGTCTGTCCTCCATCCAAACCACCCCCTCACCTGGCATAATATCTCTTACCTCTAATACGACGTAATAACATACTCAATTACGACGTACGAGAGCGCCATACAAAACCATCACGGCACCCATCATGTCGCTCGATATGTCCTCCGGAAGGAGGACGGACCTTCTCTTCCCCATTCGCAACAACGGCCACGGACCATCTGCCTCTACCTCCTCTACCTATCTGTCTCCCTCCCCTTCTCCCTCTCTTTTGTCTTCTGCATCTGCATCTGCTTCTCCCTCCATACCTCACACCCCTTTCTCGACATCGGAATCTGCATCATCCCTTGTCTCGACTTCCACAGACTCGTCCTCTCTGTATCCTGCGTCCCTGTACTCGGCCGCCCTCTCGCCCTCGTCAACCTCCAACTCCATCGGTGACGCCGACTACGCTTCTTCATCTGCTGTTGACGTCGACTCCTCCGCCATCACAGATCCCTCTTCTCTCTTCTCCTCGCCGCCGCCGCCTCCGCCGCCGCGAGAGTTTGATTTGTCCCGTCGATCCTCTGGCCGCCCCTTGCCTCTGTTGTTGAAGACGACGACCAACCAGTCTGGTCCTGGTCCTGACGGCAGCAGCGACAACGACAACAGCAAACGCTTCGCACCCCGGACCTCGTCGTTGAGCACTCTGCCCAACATTGCAACAATCACCACCACCGTCTCTGGCGGCAACGGTATCAACAACATTGTCAACAACAACGACAGCAACAGCAACAGCAACGAGAGGCGATCTCACAGCCTCGCTTCCAACGCTGCTGCAGCTTACTACTCGCCCGCCGCGAGTGCACGTACAAGCACCGCCTCCGTCGCGCCCGTGCTGCCCATCCGACGCAAGCCGCTCGCCAGCAGCTCGTCCGCCAACACCGTCCACAGTGTCAGCAGTGTCTCTCTGCCGGCCATTGTTGACCAAGACCGCGCCGTAGCTTCAGCGTCATCGTCAGCACCCGCCGAGTCCAAGCCTGACTTTGATCTCGACCTGGAGCGTGACACGCACAGCGAGAGCGACCAAGCCCACGACCTGCTCGATCAGTACGACCAGTACAGCCAGTACGACGACAACGACGACGACGAGCAGGACCCGCACGCTCATCAGGTCTCTCATCAACAACACTCATCCCAGCAATACGCCTTCGATCTCGAGAACGCTCTCGATATCGACATTGACGACTTCTTGCCTCGCCCGGACCAGCGCTTCACCCGTTCTGGTTCTGTCGACAGCCCAACTCTCTACGAGTTTCCCAAGACGCCCGCGCTCTTTGCTGGTGCTTCCACTGGTGCTTCCGTTTCCTCGGCTGCTCCTGCTTCTGCACTGACGCCATCGTCGCTGTCCAAGTCGTCTCTCCACTCGCCCTCCTCATCCCTGTCGTCCTCTTCCGAGAAGACGATTGAAGAGGCTGTTGTCGAGAACGAGAACGTAGCACACAAACAAGTTGTCGAACAAGTTGTCGAAGACGACGAAGACGTTGTTGAGCACGACATCGTCAAATACGAAGTTGTTGAAGACGAAATCCTCTCCGAGTCTGACAAAGAGAGCGTCAAAGAAGACGACAAAGAGTGAGTGCTGTCCTTTTCCTTTTTATTCTTTCGTTTCTGTCGTTTCTTATGCACCTTCTCATGCACGGGTGAAACGAAATTGCCCGTGGCTTTCTTCATTTTATTCTTTTCTTTTTGCGCTTTCTCTTTCTCTTTTCTTCTTCTTTTTTCTTCTTCTTCTTCTTCTTACTTCTCTGCGCTCTGATGTTGTTTCATTGGCACCCCTCTTTTTGACAAGAAAGAGTCGCCTTTGTTATTGCGAGTTGCATCGCTCTTATTACTAGTCTCCCTTGCTTTTTTTTTTGCGGCCTTTCATCCTTTGCTCTCTTCTCTTTATCCTTCCTTGATTTCATTAACGAATGACCGAATTGACGATTAACCCGATTGGCAGATCATCTACCGTCGCTCTAGACTCGCAACGAACCGAGTTCCGGGAATTGTTGCAATCTTCTGCTTCGGCGGAAATCCAGGAACAGGAACTTGACCTAGACGACGCTCAGAGTGACAGCGAGAGCGCTTCTTCTGCAGGAACCGTGCCGTCTCGAAACAGTGTGGCTACCACCCCTGCAGCCCCTCAAACAGGCCCAACCACCGTTTCGTCGCAACATGAGCAGGACCTGACCACTACCATCACCACTGTAACCTTGGGTAGTAGTGATCAGATCCTCACGGAACAGCCGTTTTATGAAAGCGAGAGCAGCACTGAAGACACTAAAGAGCCCGAGTCTCCCATCAAAGACGAGGCCAGCCATAATATAACACAGCGCAACTCTACCATGTCCCTCTTCACACGCAAGACTAGTCCACCACATCTTAGTCTCGGCTCCATCAGCAACACAAATCCAAACAACAACCACACCACTCCCAACGACAACAAAGAAGACAACGCACAAAGATCCGTGTCACCAGACGACAACAACAATAGAAACTCGCTCTATTCAGTCTACGACGACGAAGAACTCCAGGACAAAAACATCCCCATTGCCCTTCCTACCATCTCCACTTCCATCGTCAACGTAAACAACACAAACGAGAACAGCAGCAACAACTCTTCTCCCAAAAGCAACAACAGCGAAACAGTCACCACCATTGTCACTGCCAACCTCGCCAACGACGGCGACAGTCCCAACACGCTCAGGCCCAACAACAAGTCGCCCAGCTCTGCCTTTAAGCTTGGCAACTTTTTTGGCTGGCCCTCTGCATCGCCGTCTACCACCGAATTCTCGGACCAGAGCTACTCGCCTCTGCCGTCCCCGTCTTCGCTGCAGCCTCCGCCTAGCACTACCTTTACTCATGCATCAACGCTGTCCACGCCCGGAACCAACTCACCTTCCCAGCATCAGGACGGCTTTGCCAGCTACGGTAGCACCCACACAAACAGCAACAACAAGAACAGAAACTTGCTCGGCATCATTTCGCCTGCCAAAACAAATACCAACACGAATACTTCCGGCGACGAGTCTTCGGCTTCTTACTACGAAGGCTATCTGCAGACACCCCCGATCATAACCCCCGGGGCGCGCACTGCCGCATCACCCTCTTCTCCTCTGTCCCCCCACTCCCTGGCCCAGCAGCAGGAGCAGCAGTTTGACCAAATTGAAGAGATGGAGGACGAGCTCAAGGCCATCAGCGCCGAGCTGGCCGCGTCCATCCGGCGTGAGATGGACCTCGAAGACCTTGTTGACAGGTTACAAACAGAAGTCAACAACCCACAGCCTACGGGCAGCAAACGCACCAGCGACTACTTTTCCGACTCGGGCGCTATTTCCTCCAAGTTTGGCGACTACGATGCCGCCAAGGAGGAGATTGCCCAGGTGCAGCGTCGGGCCGAACAAGAAAAGGCCTCTATCCGCCTCGAGCTCACAGACAAGCTGACTGACGAGCGGTCACGTCGCCGTGTGCTCGACCAGCAGATCAAGGACCTCAGTGAGCGCGCATCCGGCCTTGATCTGGATGCTCGCAACAACAGCGATGCCACTGGCCGCGTCAAGCAGCTCGAGAGCACCTGCGAAGACCTGCGCCGCCGCCTCTCTGAAGAGCGTGGCGTTAAGGAGAACTTTGAAGACCTCCTGGCGGCCATGAAGACGGAGTTGCAGAATGCCTCCAATGAGCGTGACAATCTCCGTGACGAGGTCGTCCCGCAGCTGCGTGCCCGTGTCGAGGGCCTCGAGTCCCAGGCAACTGAGCACGCCCGCCAGATCTACGAGACGACCAAGATGCAGCAAGAGCTGCAAAGTCTCAAGGACGAGAACTCGGGTCTCCGCTCGGCTGCGGCATACAGCGCCGAGGCCAGCGCACCACCCTCTGCTGGATTGTCCCGGTCCAATACCGTCAAGGGCATTCCCGGTGCACCGCCATCCAACACCGCCAACACATCCAACTCCTCCACAGAATCCCGCGAAGCCCTGGCCGAGCGTCTTAAGGACGTCGAGGCCCAGCGCGACGCTCTGCACAGCGCTCTCAAGAGCCTGCTGGAGCGCCAGGAGTTCCAGAACCGTGAGAACGACAAGAAGATCCGCGTTTTGGAGCTGGAGCGCCAGCGTCTGCTCACTGCCTCGCCCAAGAAGGCCGGCTACGAGCGCGATGTCGCAGGTCTGCGTGACGAGGTCAGCATCCTTCGCCGCCGTGCCGAGGAGGCTTTGGAGCAGAAGTGGCAGGTCGAGAAGGGTCTGAGCGGCCTCAAGATGGACCTGGACCGCGCCGAGGAGGAGATTGCCCACCTGCGCACTCTGCTGCAGCAGCACGACATCCTCCTGCCCTCGAGCGGCTCCAGCCGCAGCGGCTCCAACAGGTCGAGCGTTTATGACACCGACGGCACTGCTGCCACCAGCCTCGGCAGCCTGCGTTCGGCACCGGTGACCTCTGCCTCGCTGGAGACGGCGTACAAGAACCTGAAAAAGTCGTACGCTGACGCTCTGGACCGTATCCGCGCTCTGGAGTCGAGTGGTGCGCCTGGTTCTGTTATTCCGTCGGATGAGAAGACTGCCTTGGCGCTCCAGCGTCTTGAGCGCTCGCTCTCGTCAACCATGGCCGAACGTGACGCTGCCCGTGACGAGGTGGCCGCGCACCTGACGCGCCTGGCCGACTCTGCCGGCTCCGAGAAGACGATGCTCGAGAACGAGCGCAGCCTGGCTGAGCAGCTCGATGCCTCAGCCCGCCGTGTCGAAGAGCTTGCACAGCAGGTGCGCACACAGCTCGAGACCAACGCCAAGCTGCGCGACCGCCTGACCCAGATGGTGTCGCGCGGCGAGGCCGACCAGCAGACGCACAAGAACCGCATTGCGGGCCTGGAGTCGCGCCTGCGTGCACTCGAGGACCAGCTCGTGGCTACGCAGACGGCCGCCGAGGACCGTGTGGCCCGCCACGAGGAGCAGGTTGCTGCGCTCAAGGAGGCCCACAACACCCAGCTACAGCGCCTGCGTGACGCCTCGGGCGGTATCCGCGCCTCGTCGCCCAACCGGTCGCCTGTGACGTCGCCGCGCATGCTCTCGTCGAGCCAATTTGGCGGCCTTGGCAGCCTGGGCGGCACCATCAAGTCGCCCATGTCGCCCATGTTCTCGGTCAACGGCAAGCTGGTGCCGCCGCCTGCGGGCGGCTCGTCATCACGGCCCAGCAGCCGCGGCAGCATTATGAGCGGTGGCGGTGCCAGTGCGTCGGGCACGGCAGCTGCTGCTGCCCTGGCCGAGGAGCAGCAGGCACAGGTGGCCACGCTCAAGGCCCGCGTCGGCGAGTTGGAGACGGCGCTGTCCAGTGCGGACTCAGCGATGCAGGAGGTAGTCGGCCGCATGAACACGGCGCAGATCGAGGTGATGCAGCTCCAAGAAGAGCTGGAGACGGCCGGCCGCGAGACGCGCCGGCTGCAGCGCCTGCTCGAGACCGAAAAGGTCAAGAGCTTTGAGGAGCGGTTCAAAATGTTGAGCCGGACTGAGACTGTCTAATGCGGATGAGCAGCTAAGAAGTGTACAGTCTTGTAACGAACAACTACGATGTTGCTTTTGATTCATTTCTTCTTGTACAACCTGGCATATTTCTCTTTTACAACAAGCATATCTTTGGGCGGACCTCGTTGGGGAGGTCCCAACAACGCATCTGGAGGCGTTTCACATTTTTGGTCTACATTTTGGTTTACAATATTTTCTTGGGATCTCTACTTCTAGTACTTATTCTTCTTCTTCTTACTTTGTATAAACAGACGCACACTCAAGGCCCATCGCCTGGCCTCCTCCCAAATAGATGGGTTGTTGATGGCCGGGATGGCAGCCTTTACACCTTTATTGTTAATACTGATTACCTTGACTTTTAAAACATAAATTCAGTCGGATACAAAAGAGATATCCCTTATTTCATGCTACACTTGATTTCCAAGCCTTTGCGTGATGCTCAATGTCTCTACCTTTAGTTCGTACTGGATGTCGACTTGACGGATGTGATTCGCCAATGGCCGAGCCAGCCTCTCTGTGTGTGACCACAAAACAGCTCACTATACGTCGTAAAAAGCAACCGATTGGACACCATGCTTAAACACTTATGACTGTTATCGTGCCTATTTTTCTCATTTGCTTTCTTCTATTCTTCGACGCGGCCTTCTAGAAGGTAGAAAAGTACGCTGTGGGCGAGCCAAGAGCGTCCGTCAAAGTCCGTCAACGGCCAAAAGTTAGCCACGGGCGTTCGACCGTTCGACAGGTGCTCTGTCACTGAAAAAGAAAACGCCCGGGACGACTGTTCATGCAGGTACGTCGTACTCTGTGCAGAAAGATGGAATAAATCAGCAAGGGAATGTGGGTGATGCATGCAGTGGTGCGTGCTTTCTGTCGTAGACCTGGTCAGTGTTCTCTTTGCAGTTTGTGTCGTCTCTCTCTCCTTTTTTTCCCTCTTTTTTTCTTTCTTCTTCTTCTCGGAGACGCCGTGACGGGGAAGGAGAGGAGAGATACTGAGTAGTACGGAGTAGATAGATAGAGATGTGTGTGGGGTGGGGGTGTGCGTGGTGCGGTCTGTGTGTCACTGTCCCTTATGGTGCGTGCCGCCCTGGCTCAAGAAAGTAAACCGCCAACGGGTTCACCGTGCGCTGGAAGGTATGTGTGTGGTCGGGAGTGCCACCATCGGGAGGGGAAAGAAAATAAGAAAATACTTCAACACGAAAGGAGCAAAACCGACGAGGCTATCACGATAGAAGCAAAAAGAGGGTCCCAGAACGAAGCTAATGGAGTGCCCGTGAGTAGTACTTTGTACACCGACGAGATGGAGTAGCTTGTCCGGAAGGAGAATAGAGAGAAAAGGAAAATGTGAGATGGAGTTCACGAAGAAGAAAAGAAGGAGAATATTGAACGAAGAAGAAAGTCAAGTAGAGAAAGAAGTAAATAGGAAGGAGTTTGTTGAGTTCAAGATATTCTAGAAGAGCTGTGGAATGTTAAAAGGGAGAGTATGTGGAAATATATTTCTGAAAGAGAAGCCTTTCAAACTGCTTCTGCTTCTCCTCATGGGTATCTCCTTTCCAATATTAACGGTGAATAGATTGGGCTCAAGGCGTGTTCAAGACAGCGTCTTCCGATGTAGGAGATGATGAGATCTCTGCGCATCTTTGCACTTTCGTTGCATACGAGACAGGACTTTTCGTAAGTGTGATGTGCATCTCCATTCACCGGCTCTTCTTTGAATTGTGACAGACATCAACAAGTGTGCAGTAGACTGAAGCAAGTTTTTGATTCCATCTTCTTGCTGGCCTTTTATCTCTTGGCGACTGTCTCTGGCCCTTTTTCGTCCACCGTATGGACTCGTTCTCACGTCTTTCATCTGCTGTGTCTCATCCTTTGGATGTAAGTGGCAGCCTTTTCTGAGAGAAAAGGCTGCGACGCTCTTACTCAGTATATTAATACGCACACAGACACACGAACACACGAGCTATGGCTAGACGACATCCTCCCTCTTTGATAGTGATCTTCAGGTACGAAAGAAAAGCACAGTACGACGTAAAGAAAATCAACCAACATCCTCCCTTGGAGCGTCGCTCTCCCGTTCCTGCATTTAGCTTCTCACCTCTCTAGACTCTAGCGACCGTTCGTGCCTGTCAGGCTGTCATGGTGCCCCTGACATGACCTTGCTTCCTTTGTTTCCCTCCCTCGGCGTGTTCCGTGTACGGAGTATAGTGCTCTTCCTTTCCTCGCCAAGGCCGTCCGTCATCCACACTTCATCCACTGGCAGATCAGACCCTACCCAAGTGACGTTGTGACAATCTTTGCCGGGTTCCTGGGCCTTGTTCATGTCGTAATTGCTCTTGTTTGTTTTCTTTGATTTTCATCCATCGACGGAGTGCTGCTGATCTGTCTGGAGGTCGTCTTTGATTTTTGTCTCGACACGTACCTGGCAGAATTCCCCTGAATACCGTGTACATCTACTTTTATCGTGGCAGTAACAAGCCTTCGCCACAGCTACGGAGCAATATCCAGTGCTTATGCAGGTCCCGGCGGTGAACGGCCCCTTGGGCTATCGTGACCTGCAAGGCACTTGCGACGCACTAATTCTCCTTTTACCGCGATATTGGGAAAAGGGAAAAGGGAAAAGAAAAAGGGAACAGACAACACAACAACACGACGCACGGATGATCAGAAAAAAGGGTCTGACCTTGGAAAGGGTTGCCGGCAGTATTCATATTCATGCACTGTGTCTGTAATAGAGGGCACTGATATATCTGTCATGCTCACAATTTGTTAAAGTATTACGTCTCACAATGCTGGGTAGCTATATCCGTATCTTTCTTGCAAAGTACTATTTCTTTCTCGTGGTGATGTTTCGATGTCCATCTTTTCTCTTTCTCTTCTTTTTCTTTCTTTCTTTCTGTTTCTTTTTCTTCCTTTTTCTTCCTTTTTCTTTTTGGTCGAGCACAATTCCATGCGAGACAGACAATCATAGGATAGTATTCCCCCAGAAAAGAGTGGTCGGCGTCTCTCATAGGCTCTTTAGTTCTGAGTACGAACGTAGTGTATTCCCGGTTCTTGGTCGTGCCTTCCCCGTCGCTGTAAGTTGAGCATCGAGATGGGGGTACCCCCACCTGCGCTTTCCCGGTTCGCAAAAAGGCTAAAAGAACAGGAAGGCACAACTGCTCGACTCGTTCTGCGCCTTCCCCTGCCCACATCGCGGTGGCCGTTCTGCCCCGCTCCTTCCTCCGCATGTCGTCGACAAGAAAGAGCCTGTTCTGGCCAATGACGGCCCGCAGCCGTCTTATCTATTACTCGACGTTGTTAGTGTTTATCAATTTATGGGGCCAGAACAGGGGTCCACCAGCAAAAAAGGCAAAAGCGACCAGGCGACTTTCCCAACGACAAAAAGCTAGCCTTCCGACGCCACTTACGAGTACATGTACATGTACAGGCCTTTTATCTCGACGAGTCTCGACACGATGAAATATGTCTTGCACCGCGTTATCCAAGGACCCACTTTTCATATCGAAATCAAAATCAAGAGTAAAAAGCCTCGAGTCAAGTTTGGTGCAATCACGGGAGGTTTTCTCGACTTTTTCTGCTTTCTCGACTTTTTCTGCGTCTTCTTCGAATCTCGACATTCTAAATTGTGTCCTCCGTACCCTGGTCCCTCACAAGACGATGCTCGGCTGTTTCTACTGTGTAGTTGCCTTCTGGAAAGAAACGCCACCACTGGCCATTCTTATCGCGGCCGCTCAACTTTCACCAAACAGCGTGACATCTCTATTCCTCACCTTGACAGTATTGTCATTTACCAGATGCTTTGAATCAACTCGCCACCCGTAACATTTGCTTCATGGAGTTGCCGTCTCCGTCTTGCGTCGTCTTCACCTGCTTTTTGTATATGTCACGCCTCTGCTTGCCATCGAGCCATCTCTGTTATTTGGTCGACTTTGCTCATCGCCTCTTCCTTCACTTTCTTTTTGCTGTTTCTTGTCTGCCAGGATGTTAAGAACCTCCTGTCGAATAGGGCAGTTCCTGTACTAAGTCCCCTGTCATTCCGCCACTTTGGACAAGGCTAGCTGTGGTTGAGCGTGATTTATGTCGATTTACTTGCCCTGTGCTCTGTCTTTTATATTTTCTCTTTTCCTTTCTTTCGTGTCAACGACTACGCAGATAAGCTCCAATGGACGTTTGAGGGTTCGTTCCGCAGTGCCCCCTCCACCCACACCTACCCCTACCACCCACCCTCTCCACCTGCGACCTTATCAACGACCCAGACCAGACCACTTACATGGGTCCCGCTTGGTGCGACTTTCCCTTTCCAACCCCTTGTCGTATGGTTTTGGACTCGAACGCCCACCCGCACATTGACATTCTTTCCGTGTACGGAGTACAGTACTGAGTATTCCTACTGAGCAGAGCTCTTAGTTCAACTGCTGCTATACAGAGTACTTCCTGATTAATGACAGCCAGACAAGATTCTCTACTTTACAACATACTCTGCATGGCCTTCCCGCACGCCTTTCTTCATCTCTTCTTTGTGCTAGATGTGCTGGACTGTTTCTGTTATTTCTTTTCCTCCTGATTCACATGCACCTGCTAGCAGATCAAAAGATCACAAATCACCGTGACCGTTGTTCTCACCTTCTTCTTCTCTGTTCTGTACCCTGCCCATCCCATCGTTGCATCTCGTCTTTTTTTCTTTCTCTCTCCCACCGCCGTCTGACCCCAGCTCCGTCGCCCGGTGTCTCAACTCGTCGTATTGTGATACTCCGTGTTTGCATACTCCGTACAGCTTTCCCAAGATACCACACCAAGCTGGAAGCAGGATACTGGGTAAAAGAAGCAGGGTTGCCATCTTGCTTTAAGAGAGCTCGCTAGCCCGTTCTTGTCGATAGCGGCAGGCCGGCACTATCGTCTTCCCTGACGCCAATCCCTCATCCCCATCCCATCCTCCCTCCACCGCGGATTTCCAGCCCCGTTTGCTTCTTCTCCCCCCAAAGGCCAAAAGCCAAAAGCCAATCCGTTTATACATGCCACCACGCCCGCCTTCATCCCGCATTTGTCTTTCCACTTTTTGAACTCTTGAAGGACGGTCGGCTTATTTTCTTTCCATCCAACTTTGCACTCTCTCCATTCAGGGAGTCAGTCCGGTTAAACACACGATATCCCCTCGATACATTCTACGTCCATACTTGCATCACACCGCCCACCTCCCCGAGACACACACACACACAGCCGCCAAAATGACTACCATTGACGGCGTCGACCTCGACGACCTGCCGTACGTCATCAAGGTGCCGTACAATGGCACTGGCTCGACGGGCGGCGACTCGCTCTCGGACAACCTCAACATCTGGTACGAGTCGGGCGACATTGCCTGGATGATCACAGCCACAGCACTCGTGTTGCTGATGATTCCGGGTGTTGGTTTCTTCTATTCTGGCCTGGCCCGCCGCAAGTCGGCGCTCTCGCTGATTTGGCTGTCGGTCATGGCCACGGCCGTAACAACCTTCCAGTGGTTCTTCTGGGGCTATTCGTTGACCTTTTCGCACACGGCGGGCCCTTTTATCGGCGATCTCGCCAACTTTGGCTTCAAGGGCGTGCTGGCGCGGCCTTCTGTTGGTTCTTCCCGCATCCCTGACCTCATGTTTGCTGTCTACCAGGGCATGTTCTCGGCGATCACGGTGGCCCTTGCGACGGGTGCTGTGGCCGAGCGTGGCCGCATGCTGCCCTGCGTCATCTTCATGTTTATCTGGGCGACTGTCATCTACGACCCGATTGCCTGCTGGACCTGGAACCCCTCGGGCTGGACGAGCCGTCTGGGTGGCCTGGACTTTGCTGGCGGCACGCCCGTGCATATCGCCAGCGGCACGGCGGCCCTGGCGTACTCGATGATGCTAGGCAAGCGCCGCGGCCACGGCACGCACGAGCTCAACTACCGCCCGCACAATGTGACGCACATTGTCATTGGTACTGTTTTCCTGTGGGTTGGCTGGTTCGGTTTCAATGCCGGCTCGGCCCTCTCGGCGAACCTGCGCGCCGTTATGGCTGCCGTCGTCACAAACCTAGCTGCTTGCGTCGGCGGCATTACCTGGTGCGTGCTCGACTACCGTCTGGAGCGCAAGTGGTCGACGGTCGGCTTCTGTTCTGGTGTAGTCGCTGGCCTGGTGGCCATTACTCCTGGCTCGGGCTATGTCCCTGCTTGGGCCGCTGTTCCGTACGGTATCTTGGGTGCTGCCTTTGCCAACTACGCCACTAAGCTCAAGTTCTTGCTGCGCATCGATGATGCCCTCGATATCTTTGCTGTCCACGCCATTGGCGGTCTTGTTGGTAACGTCTGCACGGGCTTCTTTGCCGCCGACTACATTGCCCACCTCGACGGCGTCCAGGTCATTGAGGGCGGCTGGGTCAACCACCACTGGGTCCAGTTGGGCATCCAGCTGGCCGACTCGTTTAGTGGCGGCGCCTACTCCTTTGTCGGCACCTCCATTATCTTGTTTGTTATGAACATGATCCCCGGTCTGCGTCTGCGCGCCAGCGAAGAGGCCGAGATCCTGGGCATTGACGACTCGGAGATTGGCGAGTTTGCCTACGACTATGTCGAGCTCACGCGCGAAGTGCTCAACGAAGTCGACGGCGGCGACAACGGCTCGCTCTACTCGGCCGACGGCCACGGCCGTTTCTCGGCCATGGGCGCCCACGGTGGCCCTGGCGGTCCTGGCGCCGCTGTTCACGCCCACTCGGGCGGCATGCACGGCATCGGCATGGCCATGGCCTTTGGCGCTCACGAGAAGCTGAGCAGCAACAACGGCACCGTGTCGACGGGCGGCACGGGTACAAGTGGCGCAACGTCTGGCAACAACATCCCGCTGCAGAACGTGCGCATGTTTGGCGGACAGAATGGGAACCATGCCCAATGACAACGACTGTCGGGTTGACGGGCAGACATTTTATTTATTACTGAATAAGCGTCTGGTAATTTCAAAAAGGGGCTTGATGCCCGTCAGCCCTATGGTGCGGAGCGTGTAGGATATGGTTCTGGGAGTTTGGGAGGAGTTTTTACCTTTACATTCCCTATTTCTTTCATTTCTCCTTTTCCCTTTCTCCTCTTCTCTTTTTCTTTTTCTTTCTTATACCTTTTTCTTTCTTTTTCTTTCTTTTTCTTCTGTCACTATACACCTAATTATGATTTCCGCGGGTCGATACCCGATCCGTTCATGTACAAAATACGCGCAAAGATATACCACATACACATACCACAATTTACAAAGGCAATTTGAATAAACTTCTTGAGCCGGAGGAGCCAATATCAAATGCAGTGATTACGCAGTGAATACCATCAAAAAGAGCTGAAATTCACTTTACTTCGATGCGCCTTGCTCCTTCCTCTTATTCTGCCCGGTTCTTTCTTGTTTTGCACACGATCCGATGGGAAGGAAGGACCAGTACGAACGTACGGTTGACCAGGCACAGGCAGCGAAAGGCGCTAAGACACGGCCGAGAGACCGCCAGACACCAGACGCGCCTTCCATTCGAGCACCGTGTTAATTAACTCCCAGAGTGGGGCATCTTTGTCCATCGTCGGTTCCTTCCTTTCTCGTCAGTTTCGCATCTCCTGTGCATTCTTTGCAACGACTGCCTTGCTTGTGCCACATCGCTCCTGCCTCGTGTCACAGCTTTCAAGGAGTTTAGGCAGAGGCATCAATCCCTCAACTTTTGACGCAAAATTTATGACTACTTAACATTGACAGACCATGTTAGAACGTTTTGCGTCGCCATGCACGACGACCTGCATCATCGAGACCCTTGATGCTGTCGTCACCCGAACATGCAGAATATGGATTCAACGCCACCGGCCCCGGCCCCGTCCCCCGGCATATCGCTGACGCCACCGCTACCACTCTACGAAAAAGAACTGCTTTTTGCAGACTGGGGACTGTCGGACTCGGACAACAGCCCGTCTTTGCCGAGCCCAGGTTCTGGCGTTGGTACTGAAAAGAAGAAGAAAAGAGACTCGCGACTGGCTGAGAAGGAGCTTGAGCATCGACGCAAGAGCCGGGCCTTTGCGGCGGCGGCCAAGAAAGCAGCCGAGCAGGCAATCGAAAAGGCCAAAGAGGAAGAGGCAGCCAGACTCAAGGCTCTTCGAGAAGAGGAGGGAGAGAGCGATAGTGATGGCGGCGATGACAAGAATGACGACATTGTCGAGGTTATCGATCTGACGCAACCAAAACCTCGTCCACCGCCACACCCGCCGCGACGGACAGTCTCCACGATCATTGGGTCTGTCCGCGAGACGGCCGCTCTTCGTCGAACTTGGTCGAATCCTTTGCCCGAAGGACGCGAGACCAAGAGAAAACGAGAAGAGGTCACGGCCAACACGACAGCCAAAAGGAAGCCCGGGCGACCTCCAAAGGCCAGCACCAACACCAAAAAAGACAAGAAAGACGTCCGCGATACCACACCGCCCCTCGTTCCGGAGAGACAGCGCATCTTTGACGGCCTGTCGTTTTGTTATCTTCCGGAAGGCGCCTACGGTGCCCGCAAGCTGCGCATCAACAAGGCCCGGCAGCATGGCGCTCGTTGGGTGCAAAGTCTGGCCGAGGCGACGCACGCGATTGTGGACAAGCAGTTGAAATGGGCCGAGGTGGAAATGTATGTCAGAGAGGAGCTGGCAAAGAGTTTCACAGAAACTACGGAATCTCCAAAGCGGCCCATTCTCGTCAACGAGACCTACCCGCTGGATTGCATCGGCTTTCGTCACTTGTTGAACCCGGAGCAGCATCGGTACCGCGTTACTGGTTGGGTGCAGGCTCAAGCCGCCAAAGAGAAGGGGAAGGAGAGAGAGAACGAGAAACAAAAGGAAGCAGAAAAGGACAAGACAAAAGAGAAAGACAAGGGCGAAACAACAAACACACCGCCTTCTAGTCGCTATCTCATCAAGCCAGACAGACGGCAGCAAAGTCGGACGGGCACGGCTGGACAGCAGGAGCACATGATTCGGCAGCCGCGGCAGGGCGGTTGAAGCGGCTGACAGAAGAGACAAAAGAGACCCATCTTACTTTGGCAGTCCATCTACAGAGAATGGGCAGCCCTACGGTACAACTACGTGCAACTTTGCTGCATGTCGGGTAGCTGCATGTGCTTGTTGGTTTGTTCCTTCCAAGGGTGACACTGTCGCCTCACTTGCACCTTCCTGCACTTTATCGCCTATTACTGCTGCCTACGAAGTACTATGAAGCACGGAAAGAGCAACTCAGCCTCGTCAACCGTAACTCGAAAAGGCAAGAACTCGGGTTTGTTTTGTTGTTCTGTTGTTCTGTTGTTCTGTTGTTCTGTTGTTCTGTTGTTCTGTTGTTCTGTTGTTCTGTTGTTCTGTTGTTCTGTTGTTCTGTTGTTCTGTTGCTCTTTCCATCGCTGTCCATTCGTTGCCGAGTGGGAACCGAAAGCATGAAACTGCATGAAACTGCTTCTGCGCTTTCTTCCACACAGCAATCATCACTTGTCTTCACATCGAGGCATCTTCGTCACACAGACTTCTTTGCACACACCAGATCGATCAGCTACCTATCACGCCTCAGGTTCATTACGACCATGTCTACAAAGGACGAATACTCCAGTGAGAGCCCGCCTGGGCTCACACACTCGTCGGACGACCAGGCTGAAGCTTCACAGAGCGCTTCAAAGAGCGCTTCAAAGAGCCAGTCTACAGCCCCGTCTCCCATCCCAGTCCCGCTTGCTTCGCAGGTTTTTGCAGGCACAACGCTCCCTCTGCCGCCGGGCATGGACGACACACACACCCTGTCGCTCCCGTGGCACATCTTTGACCATGTCCAGGGTACTTGGGTCATCTCGCCTCCGCCCGACGAAGCGGCCCAAATCGCTGCTCCTCTGCCCGATGCCCCGGTAGAGAGCGGAAAGGACCTGACATTTGTCACCTGGAACGTGGACGCGGCCTCGTACGAACACGCAGAACGGTTTAACGCGCTCATCGACGCCGCCAAGGAAGTGGACGCCGAGGGCTGCCCGGACATTATCTTTCTGCAGGAGGTGTCGGGCATCAGCAAGCAGGCCCTGTCTGCGAGCCATTTCATCCGAACCAACTACTTTGTGGCTGGCATCCACTGGATGATTGCTGACCGCGGGCAGCAGTTTTACAATGCCACCATGATGTCGCGCCGCCGCTTTGCCCGTGGCCCCTGTAACGTCTCCCCCTCGCTCGGCACCGCTTGGGTCGTTTGGTACCCGAGCCGCTACGAACGATACGCACTCTTCTGCGACATCACCGCTCCGCCGCTTGTCCTCAACGGCGCGCCGGAGATGGTCCGCCTCGCGAACGTCCACTTCGACTCGCTCGCAACCAAGCCCAGCCACCGGCCCCGGCAGATGGAGATTGTCTCGCAGATGCTGCACGCCGACGGCGTGCGCGGCGGCATTGTCGCTGGCGATTTCAACTCGGCTCTGCCCGAGGACGAGACTCTTGTGGAGGACAACAACCTGGTCGACTGCTGGACCCAGCTGCGAGGCGACGCCGCCGAGTTCCCTGGCCACACATGGGGCATCGACGGCACGCAGAGGTTCCCGCCGGCGCGTCTCGACAAGATTGCCTACTGGGGCGTGACACCCAAGACGATTGAGATTATTCATCCGGGCACCGTGGTCCAGGAAACGCCTGCGACCTACATTGACGAGAAGGGCAACGACGTCCCACGGGACCCGGCCGACGAGCCCCGAAAGATCCCCTGGAGCGATCACTCGGGCCTCGTCATGTCCTTTACACTGGACAAGGACTCGCACGAGCCGCCGCACCCCAAGGTGCCGCCCCGGTCTGCGGAGACGAAGCCCGAAACGCCTGAAGAGCGCGACCCGGCCGTGGCCGCTGCTAAGCTCAGCGACTCTTTTGTTGTGATCTGAAGGGTGAGCAGTGGCAGTGGAAGGTCAGTTTTGTATTTATATTCAATCTTCTTACGGTGTTTCGGCGTCAAGAGTAAGCATGTTCATATGGAAGGACTGGAAGGGACGGCAAACAAACATACAATCAGACGGAACAGGGCAGGGTATCAATGTGTATTCGCTAGTCTAGTTTTGTATTTTATCCGAAGAGATGCCCAATAAATCAACAAAAATCAACAAAAATCAACAAAAACAATGCCGTCTTAACTCGCTGTTGCTGTAGCCACCCCCTCGCCCTGAATCAACGCGACGGACTGAGAGGACGGTTGAAGCCGCCTTGGCGGTTCATGTACTGGCGGTACTCGGTGCGCTTGGCCTTGCGGACGGCGCCTGCATTGTTGCCGGCGACCTTGGTGCCCTTGGTGGACGCAAAACTGCCGAAACCCATCATGGCCTGCATCGCATCCATGCCGTCGTCGTCAACCTCCACATCGTCCTCGTCCTGCTCGGCCTCGCCGTCTTCTCTGCCGTCGTCGTCGTACCGCATAGGATTGTCCCGCTGGCGGTCCCGTCCGCGGCGGTCGTCGTAGTCGTTTCTGCCGTCGTCTGGCTCATCGTAGCTCATGCCGTTGCTGGTGCTGTTGTGGTTATGATTATCCTCCCGGCGTCCACCGACACGGAACGACATGGGTGCAGTTGAGGTGGTGGGTGTCGAGTTGCCATCCGTTGGGCGTGCACGCGTTCTATTCGGCAGGCCGGCAGCAGCAGAAGAGGTTCCGTTTCGAAGAAGAAGAAGACCGCCCTCGTCATCGTCATCCTCGTCATCGTGTTCGTCGCGGTGGTCCGCTGGCCGCCGGAGGTTCTTGTTCGGTCCGCCGCCAGCAGCATGGCGCGTCGGCGGGGGTGGAGAGTGTGGTGTTTTCTGGGATGCATGGGCAGGCGGGCTGCCACTGCGGCGGCCAGGAGAGGCAGAACGGCGGCGGTCGCCACGGTCGCGATCGCGACGGTCTCTGTGGTCTCTGTGGTCTCTGTGGTCTCTTCCGTCTCTGTCGCGGTCGCGATAGTCTCTGTTGTCACGGCTGTCGCGGTCGCGCGAGCGAGAACGGTAGCGGCGGTTGCGGTCGCCGCCACGGTCACGGTCACGGTCGTCACGTCCGCTGCGGCCACTGCGGTCTCGATCGCTGCGATCATAGTCGCGGTCGCGATCACTTCGGTCGTTGCGATCCCGATTGCGGTTGCTGCCTCCACCGCCGCCGCCGCCGCCGCCTCCACTGCCTCGGTCACGATTCCGTCGGTAGCCAGAGTCTGCCATTATGTGTGTTGAGAGGAGGATGAAGGTGTTGGGAGAATGCGGGAGGCTGTGGCTGTCGTGAGTTGTGCCACAGATTGACGATGTAGGCAGAATATCGAAAATCGAAAAGTATGGAACAATACGACGTCAGTGGGAGAAGGCTGAGGAAATTCTTTGGGTTGAGTCTAGAGTCTAGGCTCTGCGGCTGCACGTGACAGGACCCACATGAGCTTTTGTAGGCAGCGTGGACGGACCCTGGAATTTGCCACCAACCGTTGCAGCTCACTGGTAGCTGACACCTGTATTGTCTACTTTGGAGGACATGACGCTTGGAAACTAATGATGTTCATAGTACTAACTACATTATTTTTAATCAAAATTGTGGATATTGAAGACAAAAGAAAATGCAAGATACCCAAGAAGCAAACGCTGGACAAATGATGTAATGGTATCCCTCTTCAGAGCAGAGCAGAATAGAACAGAACACGGCCATGATTTATATTAGTGAAGATGTACAGAAAGGGTGACCAGGAAGGAGAGCAAGTGGTTGCTGACGACGGCAGCGACATCAACACCGACTACTTCCTAAGAAGGCCGGCGTTTTCGGCGTTTTCTGCGTCGTCATCGCCCTCCAGGTCGCTGTCATGACCGTCATGTAGCGGCGGTGTGTTGGAGTGGGGGTTGTTTCCACCCGACCCGGAGCCCGAACCAGAACCGGAGCCAGGGCCGGGGGCGCTCAGGCCCGGTCCGTACTCGGTCGGCCCGGAAAAGGTCTGCATCGGGTGCTGCCGCGAGGCATGGTGCTCTTTGTGGACATCAATTTGGGCCTGCTGGCGCATCTTGGTAATCTTGATGTAGTTGTAGACGGTAATGGCGGCGAGAGTCACAATGAGACCCAGGAAATTGACAAGGGTCAGCTTGTCATGGAAGACGAGCGTCGCCGTAATAATGGTGACGACCTCCTTGAAGATGCCGGCAATGGACAGTGTGACGACAGAAGTGCGTTGCAGCAGGGCAAACTCGGAGGCGGTCATCAAAAAGGCAATGGTGCCGGGAAAGAGGACGAGCAGTGGCGTACGGATGCCGCCAAATTTTTCGGATAGCTCTCTAAAGCCCTGAATAAGCTCGGGGAAGCCCTCCATGGGGATGGCCAGTGCGAAGAGGGTGATGAACATGACGGGGGCGAGATAAAATATGCTGCTAAAAGGATTGGAGGTGGCCGGGTTGCGCAGCAGCATAATCTGTGTCAGTCCCCAGCGGAAACCGGAAAAGAAGGCGGCCGTAATGACCAAGAAGAAGCCAAAGGGGTCGAACTTGACCTCGCCGGCGACCATCATAACAACACCAACGGTCATGGTGGCGATGATGGCAATGAGACGCAGAGTGGGCTTCTCGAGGCCAAAAGCAAAGGCGAAGAGCAGCACGAACGCCAGAGATGACGATTTGCACATGGCTGGGGATGTCAGTATAGAGGACTAGATTTATAGAGACGCGTGACTAGCAGGGGACTTACTGTAAAAGGTCAGGGTAATCAGCTTGAGGGATGCGTTGCCCAAGCCGATATCAAGACCGGTCGCGGCACCACACGGACCAATGCGCGTCAGATAGAACCACTTGGTCATCGCGGGCTCCAGCTGCTTGCCATTGCCGTTGACATCGCCCTCTTTGTCGTCGTCATCGTCGTCGTCGTCGTCGTCGCCGTTGTCATGCCCAGCCACAGGACGGTGTCCACTGCCATTGTCCCGGCCGTGGCTGGGCCGAAACGTGGGCACAAGGTACAGCACCAGGCACGACAAGAAGAACTGCACCAGCATGTGGATCGACGTCGTAAACAGTGGGAAGGGAAAGTTGCTGCCAAACATCCACTTGTTGTACAGCGAGATGCTCAGCGAGAACAGGTACCACAGCCCGATTAGTGTGCCGTTGATCACCAGCCGCCGCAGCACATGCTTGTCCGCCTCTTTGCGCTCGTCTTCTGTGAGCGCGGCCATAATCAGGCTGCTCTGTGCGTCGTCGAGCGCAATCCGACCGTCGCCAAAGCCAAAGTCGGAACCACCTGACCCACCACCGCCACCGCCGCGAGGCACGAACCGCTCGTCCAGGTTGGTCCGATTTCGCCGAGTATCGCCACGCTGTCGCCGTGCCGCCGCGCTCAGGCCCGTCTCTTCGTCTGTGTGGAGGTCGTTTTCGTTGTCGTAGCTGTTGTCGTAGCTGTTGTCGTAGCTGTTGTCGTACTCGTTTTCGTAGTCGTCTTCGAGCAACGTGTGGTCGTCGTGTTTCCGGCCGCCCGCGTGGTCTTCTTCCTCTTCTTCGTTTTCCTCCTCCTCGCCCCATGCATCGTCCCAGCCGTCACCGCCCGGGTCGTCTCTTGGTTGTAACTGTAATCGGCTGGTGCCTGTCGTCCCAATCGCTGTGGCCGTCGACGCTGCTGTAGACGCCTTTCTTGGGCGGCCTACTGTGCCGACGCCGATGCTGCTGCTGAAATTGGTATTGTTGGTGATGGCGTTACTGCTGGCATTGCTGCTCTTCAACAGACTGCTTCGCCGCCGTGGCCGGCCTGATGTGCCCGACGACGAGGAAGAGCCGGCCATCGGGCTGGGGTCGAACTCGTTGCCCGCGTCCGTGGCGATGGGACTTACGGACGACGACGAGGTCAAAGACGGGAAGGGCACGGCAGACAGTCCTAGAGAGGCCCCTGTCCGTACTGGTTTTGGCGAGGGCATTGTGGATGTGGGAGGGTGGGAGTAGTCGGAAAGGAGAGAAAGGAAAGAAAACGTCGAAAGACGAAAGACGGGAAACGGAAAAGAGAAAAGAGAAGTGAGAAGTGAGAAAAGAGAAAGGGGCTAGATGGCCGTTGCTCGCATGGCTGCTTTCGTGCAGTCGAGGCAAAGGATGCCGGGGGACAGGATCGTGGTAGTCGGGTCAAAAGGAAGGGTCGGCGACAGTTTGTGGATGTGATTGTGAATGTGTCTTTTCGTCGTTGTTTGAGGGATGTCTCCTCTACTCGTTGCCTTTCGTTGCTTTTTGCAGTTGCCGAAATTGGAAATTGGAACAAGACTTTCTTGCATGCAGGCTCGACAGAGCTTTTGCGCCGGATGGGTCTTTCTGTTCTGGTCAGATTCGGTCCTCTGGGCGTCCTTCTCTCCTTCCATCCCCAGCGCGTTTGGCCAAGGTCCAAGTGCAAGGTCCCAAGAGGGAAGGGGCGGACGTGGCAGTGGCGCGGCTGGGCGATTCGACCAGTATTACGGAGTGCCGGACCCCTATTTTGGTGTAATTTTGCTCTCTAAAAGTGCTCGGATAACGGTCTTACAGGTCCTTTCCAGGCTTGTCAGGTTTTTCAGGGGGTGGCTCGCGTCTGGACGCGCTAACAGATTGCCTCCAACGGGTGCAGCGGAGATAGTGGATAAGGCCAAGCAAGCTGTACGACGTACTCCGTACGTAAGAGGAAGACGGGAGAGCTGAGAGGAGGGAAAGAGGACTTGCAGAGTTGAAGGGAGTCTGCAATGCATACGGAGTACTCCGTAATTGCACTTGTTTTCTTTCATGCTTTCTTTGACGCTTTTTGCACTTCGTTTGTCGAATCACGTGACTCTCCTACATATTTGCTTAGAAAGCTCCATCCTGCGCATCCCGTGTAAGCTGCGGGGGCACCTCCGCTTTTCTAGCCCGGCTAGCGGGCGCCTTGGGCACCTCGAGCTGCCCCCAAAGCCGGCCCCATGACGTCGCTGGCAGCTCCGGACGCCCCGCTGTATTTTGGAGCTGGGCAGCTCTTTCCGTACTTGCCGCCATCTTGTACCTTCCGTCGTTCCTTCAGTTCTTTCAGTTCTTTCGTACCTGCCTTCTTCAACCGTTTGCCCAATTGCAACCCCCCTTCCCTTTCCCCTCTCCCCCTTTACGAGAACTTTTACCTCTTTTTCTCCGAAGCTCGTCAAAGCTTTCAAAAGTACCTTTGACAACCATTTTGACCATTTCGACCACCCTGACCACCCTGACCACCCTGACCACCCTGACCACCCATCATGGCCTCTCCGTCGCAAAGCAGGTCCTCCGGCAGCGCCATGCGCGAGCGCGCCGGCGGCTATCTGCCCATTGAAAACTACGGCATCATTGGCAACATGCACACCTGTGCTTTGGTCGGCATGGACGGCAGCATCGATTTCATGTGCTGGCCTGACTTTGACTCGCCCTCGGTCTTTGGGCGGCTGCTCGACAAGAACAAGGGCGGCCACTTTAGTGTTTCGCCGCCCGCCAACTTGGTCTGCACGACCAAGCAGCAGTACTTGCCGTCGTCCAACATCTTGTTGACACGCTACATTCACGAGGAGGGCGTTGTGGACTTGGTGGATTTTTTCCCACGGCCCAAGGAGACGGCCGTTCTGTCGCGGGCGCCGAGCCAGGGCAGCGTGCGGGCGGTGCGGTCGGTGCAGGAGGAGCTGAAGAAGTGGCTTGTGCGGCGGGTGGAGTGTATTCGGGGGAAGATGGAGCTGGGTAAGTCACGACCGAACGAGCCTCGCCTGACTCGAGCGAAGCGAGAGGCGAGGGAGGACAGAAACAACTTGAGGAACCACAGCTAACACTTCTACCCCTCAGAGATTGAACTCTTCCCTGCATTCGACTATGCGAGAGCCCCCCACGAGACAACCATTGAGCAGTCTTCCAGCGGCCCCGACAAGCCCAGCAAGACGGCGACGTTCCACTCGGCCGACGTGAAGCTGCAGCTGGACGTGGTTGTCGAGTCGGGCGAGCCAGCAGACAATGCGGCCGCCGACGTCAACCCGATTATGAGCTCTGGCACGTCGACGTGCACAAAGGGCCCGCCCACCATCACTTTCCACAAGCAGACCCGCCCCGGCATGCTCGGTCCCGGTGTTGTGGCCCGCATTTGTCTGGAAGAGGGCCAGGCTGTGTCGCTGGTGCTGCGCAAGGACTCACCTGACCACATTACGCCGTGCATTACGCCGGCCGTGCTCGATGCCCAGCAGCACGATACCCACCGCTTCTGGTTCAACTGGATCCGCAAGAGCAAGTTCAAGGGCAAGTGGCGCGAGGTGGTCGACCGCAGTCTGATGGTCCTGAAGCTGTTGACTTACGAACCGACGGGCGCCATTATTGCCTCGCCGACGTTCTCGATCCCGGAAGACATTGGCGGCGTGCGCAACTGGGACTACCGCTACTCGTGGGTGCGCGACTCGAGTTTCACAATCTATATTTTGTTGCGGCTCGGCTTCAAGGAAGAGGCCGATGCCTACATGGAGTTTATCAGTGAGCGCATCCTGACCTCGCGCAACCCCGACGGCGGACTGCCCATCATGTTCACCATCCGCGGCGAGACGGACATTCCCGAGTTTGAGCTGGACCACCTGGAGGGCTACAAGGGCAGCAAGCCCGTGCGGGTGGGCAATGCTGCCGCGTTCCACTTACAGTTTGACATTTACGGCGAGCTGCTCGATGCCATTTATCTGAATAACAAGTACGGCAAGCCGGTGACGTGGGACCAGTGGGTGTCGGTGCGCCAGCTGCTCGACTATGCCCTGACCATCCGCCAAGACCCCGACATGTCCATCTGGGAGGTCCGCAACCACAAGCAGCACTTCACCTACTCGCAAGTCATGCTGTGGGTCGCCTTTGACCGCGGCCTGCGTCTGGCCGACAAGCGCAACCTGCCGTGCCCCAACCGGGCCAAGTGGCTCGAGGCGCGCGACTCGCTGTACGAGGAAATCATGGAGAAGGGCTACAACACCGAGCTCAAGTCGTTTGTTCAGAGCTACGAGAACAACACTGCGCTCGACTCGTCCATCCTCATTGCACCGCTCGTCTTTTTTATTTCCCCTTGCGACCCGCGCTTCCTCAACACGCTCGACCGTATCTTGTTGCCGCCCGACCGTGGTGGTCTCACCAGCACGGGTCTCGTCAGCCGCTACGACACGACTTTGTCCGATGACGGCGTCGGTGGCCGTGAGGGCGCCTTCAGCATGTGCACGTTCTGGCTCGTCGAGGCCATGTGCCGCGCCAGTGTCTACGAGCCGCGCTACCTGGCGGGCGCTGTCAATGTCTTTGAAAACATGCTGAATTTTGGCAACCACGTCAACATGTTTTCGGAGGAGATCTCGCCGAGCGGTGAACAGCTGGGCAACACGCCGCAAGCGTTCAGTCACCTGGCCCTGATTAGTGCCGCATTCAACCTGGACCGCGTCACCGAGTCACGGACGAGCGACGATAAGCTGTAGACAGTCTGGCAGAGACAAGACTCTGAAGAGAAACAAAAAGTATAGAAAAGTTGGATAAAGTAGATTAGCAGTTGAATAGTATACTGCTTTTTAAAGATGAATATGCCTGCCCTCAACGCCACGCTTGAAAGTGATTACAAGAAACCAAAGACCGAAAACAAAGACCCAAACCAAGGATAAGAGACGCTCTCTCAAGCAGCTGCAGCCGGGGCCTTTCTCGTACGCAACCGTTTAGACTATAACACGATTACGCCCTTTTCTGTGCCTGCCGCGGGTGCTGCCGCCGTCGCTGTCGTCGCTGTCGTCTCTGCCTGTCCTCCTGCTCCGGCTACCACATCCTTCACTTCTGCGACGTCTGTGACTTTAGTGTCTGCTGACTCCTTTGCGTCCTTTGTGTCGTTGCCGCCCTTTCCGACACCAAACTCCAGCTCCATCTCTTCGTCAATCGACCGGTCGCCCAGCGAGCTCAAACCCGAACTCGGGCTTCGTGATGTGCGTCGCCGTTTGATCCTGTTGCCGTCGCCACCCTCATCGCCGTCGTCCATATCGTAGTCTTCGTCATCTTCGGCAATCGGCGTTGGCGGCCGTGGCTGCTGTCGTGCCTCGATGCGCTTCTCCCGCCATGCTGTGATGCTAGGACAGTCGCCGCCCTCGACAATAATGTCGCTGCCGCCACCGTTTCCCGTGGTGGTCGTCTGCGTTCCATTGGCGTCAACCACTGTAACGTGGTGCTCACCGATATTGCCCCGTCCCAGCACCGTACTGCTGTACTTGCTGTCCTCGCCCGTCTTGCTGTGTTTCTTCTTCAGCATCATCAGGTAGTCTGTGTTCTCGTCGTCGTCGCCGTCCAGCGCAATCCGTCGGATCTCGCGGTTCCGCGGACCCGAAACGATCCAGTCCACAAACTCATCGACACCGCGCGGGTCGTCGTTCGAGACAGTCTGTCCGCCGGCGAGCGCGCCGCAGTCTTCGAGGGCCAGCCGGACATCGATGAGGGACGGGACGAGGCCTGTGAGTTCGGTGCTGTTGTGGGCGGTGTGGTGGGCCGTGGATTCGCACAGCAGAGCCATGTAGCGGGCGGCGAGGTCGGTCAGGGCGTCGACGACGGACGGGCGGGCGGCATGGTAGCCCTGGGCGCGGAGGATCTGGAGGACGCAGGGACGGAGTAGGCTGTGGAAGAAGGGTAGATGGTGGGTCATTTTGAATGAACGATCGAGGCGGCCGGACGAAGTCGAGGTCGTCGTAGAGGGTTGAAGAGTTGAGGCTAAAGAGTTGAGGCTGAAGAGGTTGAAAATAAAGCTGTATCAAGTCCGTTTGTCGTCGATCGCCTTCACCAGAATGCACCGCCACCCATCACGCAGGGAAAGGAGAGTTGTTGTATTTCGAACCACGAGTGGCGAGTGACGTTGAAAGTGATGTGCGCGCGTGGGGTAGGCGTCGAGAGCGGGAACAATCGTGTGTCGTGATTGTTGGAGGTTGAATAAAGGTTGAAGTTTACACAGTGAAAGGTGAACGAGCAAGGTCGATGCGCTAAATGCCAATAAACATAGGAAGGAGCCAAAAATGCGAGCAAGCAGGAACCAGGCCTTCAAGGACCCACTTAATTCGCGACCCACTTCTACCACGCTCCTTCCTCCCACTGTAAATTGTACTTTTACGTGTAGCGACCGCGAAGGCAGCTGACTAGCGCATTTTCGACGCTGTGAACGCCTCTCCTGCCTTTTCCATCAAAAAGAGGAACCTCATCTTCTCTTCTCCTTGCTCCAACCGCATCGCGACAACGCCCCGACCACCGCCACCACGCATTCACGCGCACTACGAGCGCGCTGACCGGCTTTTGGACCCTTATATACTGCAGCATCTCTATCGAACATCCATCCAGCCTACAGCTCAACGGATGGCGGACCTTCGAGGCTGCCGTTAGCTGTCCCTAGGCTTTTCTTTTCCGACCTCTTTCGACTCTTTCGACCTCTTTCTACCATCCTCTTACCTACTCCCCTCCCAGTGTCGGCAAGCTACTCTACCGACACGCACATCACTCTTCTCTCACATCTCATCACACACTCCGCCCACCATGGCGTCACCACCACCGCCGGCCAAGGCCTCGAAGCCTGTCACGCTGAAACTGCGGACACCAAGTGCAGCCTCCATCATGGCCAACCCGCTCGTCGCGACACCCTCGGCCATGTCACCACCACCAGCCACACCCGGTGGCGGCATGCGGATCGTCCTGAAGCGCTCACAGCCGCCCACGCCCGCCGTCACGACCGATGGAGGCCCCCCGTCGGCACCCTCTACGATTGCGAATTCCGCTACAAATACAAACTCTGGCGCCGCCGTCCCCCCGACACCCAGCTCGGCCACGGCCACGGCCACGGCCACGGTGACGACACAAAAGGGCCGCGTCTCGAAGCCATCCGCCAAAAAACGCGCACACGATTTTGACGAGAGCGACGATGAGAGCCAGCCGATGGCGGCGGCCAAACCGGCACGGCGAGCCTTGCCCACAGGCAGCAGCAGCAACAGTCACAGTGCGAACCCGCCGAAACGACCGAAGCTGATCCTCAAGAAGAGCACGCTGTCCCGTACGGCGAGTATTGTCTTGAAGCCCGTCGCCAAAGAGGCGCCTCCGCACAGCAAGGGCGAGGGCTACGATTCGGAGGAAGAAGACCGCGAGATGGACCCGCTGATTGAGGAGGAGTTTGTGCTGCGCATGTTTCCCGGCGAGCAGTGTGATTACCTACGAAAAATGGTGGACGAGCGCAAGATTGGTGTGCCCGTCAAGGACGGCGGGGCCGAGTTTGACATGAAGTGGCTGCCGGGTGCCGAGCGCCGAGCTTTGGTCACAGTGCAGCGCAAGAACTTTGTGGGCGTGCTCGTGGATTTGCCGACAATCACCGAGGGCATGAAGACGTGGGACAAGCGCAATTTCATGAAGAGCGCCGACATCTGCCAGATGCTGCTGGTGTATGCGCCCGTGGCCGATGAAGCCGAAGCTAAGAGCGCACCTTTACCGGCCATGGTGGGCAAAGACTACCGCTGGCCGCACGGCCTCACTCCACCGATGCACGACTGCATCCACCGCCGGTTCCGCAAGCGGCTCTCCAAAAAGGAGATTAAAGACAAGGAGGCTGAGCTCCAGCGGCTGCTCAACGAAGACCGGCTGGCCGTCGAGACAAAATGGGAACTGTTTGACGACGGGCGGACGGCCGACGACGACGAGGACGAAGAGGACGAAGAGATGGAGGATGCCGACATGGGCGAAGAGGACGCCGAGGGCGAAGACGACGCGTACGGCGAGGTGGACGAGGACTACTTTGGCCAGAAGCAGCAGCAGCAGCAACAAGACGGCGGTCAAAATGGCGAGGCCGATGCTGAAGGCGAGATTGACGAGGCCGAACTCTTGGCCGAGTTTATGGAGGAAGATGAAGAAGACGAGGGCGATAAAAAGGACGAGGGCCAGGCTGAAGGTGGCGCAGACAAGCCACGGAATGCAGCATTGGCAGCGGCTGTTGCCGAGGGCGATGCACCCACGCCTGCCTCTGAAGGCGAAGCCGACAACGACGGCGGTGATGACAACGACGACGAAGACGACGACGACGACGATGACGACCTTGATGAAGACGAGCAGGCACGTGCCGAGCAGGCCAAGGGCGTGCGCGAGGACATCAACGACCTCAAGCGGAACCTGGCAACGCTCGACGCGCAGCTGGCGGCCACGACCAACGCACTGCTGCGGAAACGTATCGAAGGTACGCGGAAGCGCGTGTTGTCGGAGCTGCGGCTCAAGCAGGCGTCCATTGGCGAGATTGACGAGGAAGAGTAGTGGTGACCTCGGCGGGTCGTGTTGTGGGCGTGATGTATCTTTACATGGGAGTCTCGGCGCTACTTTACAAGCTCTTTTTCTCCGCACATCTTTAGGAATCAACAAAATGGAGCGGCGTTTTGGCGGTTTTTACACTTTGCTTTGTCTGTTGCTTTTTTCTTCTCCTCTTTCCCCTGCTTCTGTATTCATTCATAGCAGGAAGAGGATGACGCACAACGTCGGGGTTGCAAGAGAGTAACGGAGCCAAGGTGATACCACGGAAGATCAGGTCGTGAAGGAAGAATAGAAGCATGGTGTTGTAGATGTATAATCAAGTTAAGAAAAATACTTTCTAGATCAAGGCTGCGCTTGGCTCTCAACTTGCAAAATGTGTGCACCACATGTGTTGCTTAAATCTTTTTGGTCGTTATACAAGGCTACCTGTCTAACCCAACATGCCGCGTAAAAATGAACGGCATCGTATAAAGATGTTCCAACAAAATTATACATTTTCGCAAAGAAGGAAAACGGGAACAAAAGCGCGAACAAGAAACTGGTGAAAATTGACGAGAAAAAAAAGAGAAATCAAAGTCCCAGAACGCCAAAATGCTCAAGCACGCTCGCCGCCGTCCGCCATCCATCTTTTCATCTTCCATCTTTTCTCTTTTCTCTTTCTCTTTTCTCTTTCTCTTTTCTCTTTTCTTAACCCCATCAGAAGAACCGCCACCAGACAAAGAACAGAATGAAAAAGCCCAGACCCGCAAAGGGCCCGTACTGCTTTAGCATCAGCTCCCAGTTAATGCGCACAGCCGCGCGGCGGTACTTTTTGCTGTCGTCGCGCAGGCGGCTGCTGAGCTCGCCCATGCGCTCGAGCGAGTCGCCGCGGTACAGCAAGTCCTCAATGTTCTTGGTCATGACCTGGGTGACGTCGCGCAGCTCGTCGTTGAGCTTGTCCAAGTTCTGGGAGGCGCGGGCATCGCCGTAGGTCTGCTTGGTGCGCTGGATAAAGGTGTCAAACTCCATGAAGAAGTAGGGCCGCAACGTGGGCGAGGTGCGCTGGGAGGCCGGGTAGGTCTTGGCGAACTCGTGGGCAATGTCGGAGAGGTAGGTGAAGGCGAGTTTGCGGGGGTAGGCGCGGTCGCAGACACAGAGGTAGACGACGTCGTCCACGATAATGTAGTGGATGGCAAAGGGGTGCGCGGTGACCTCAATAGAAGCCCGGGGCTCGGCGTTGCGGTTGAGGCGGCGCAGAATCAGCTTGACCTGGGACTTGACTTCAGCCAAAGCAGCAGACTGGCTGCCGTTGGACTCGTCGTCGACGGAGGCGCAGAGCATAAGCCCGTCGAGGCGGGCGATCTGTGTGGAGTGGATCATCGTGGTGGGAGAGAGTGCGAAAAGAGAGGGGGAGAAAGTCGGATAGAAGTTGAGAAGAGAAAGAAAGCGATGGTCAAAAGTTGTTGTCAAAGACCGTCTTTGTCGTCGTCGCCCCCGTCTTCGATCAAGGTGACGTGTCTTGAAAAAGGAGAGACTGTGTCTGCCTAGGTAGTTGTTAGGTGTGGCGAGTGGTCGTGTGACGCAGGTATAGAGTGTGCTGACAAGAAAGAGGAGAAAAGGAGAAAAGAAGAATGGGAGAGGTGTTGTCGTGATGCCTCCTTTTCGGTCGTCGTTGCTTCCTTCCTCGAAATATTTGTCTTTCAAGCACGGAGCAGGAACGCGGCTGCCCCTTTCGATGCACCCTTGGTCGGGTCTCCGCCTTCTAGATTTGGGGATTGGCAGCGCTGTCCTAAACGGGCCAGCTCTCCAGTCTTCTGCACGAGGCTAGCCAATTACAGCGTGTTCTTTCCTTCTTTTCAGCGACTGCTGTAGTTTGGTCGGAGCCAGGTTGATAGGTGGTCGAAAAGCGATCGGTTTTTGTGACGACAAAAGGTCTAGAAGACAAGAAAAATAGACGGATGTTCTATTCATTTTTTCTCATTTTTCACAGTGTCTTTTTTGACCGTTGGATGTGCGCATGACAGAGAAATGTCGACTGCCATTTTAGTCATTCTAGTTACAACACGTGACCTCTCCAAAGATGCCCCTCGGCTAGCCTATATATACTCGCGCCAGAGGGTTTCTACTTGCCTTCGGGCATTTGGTCAATTTGAAACGATGTAAGTTTGTCCTCCAGAGGTCCTCGATTCGAGTCGGCCCTTCCGCAACAAATAAAATAAACATTTCACTAACAAACATTACAGACAGAGAAGATTAGCATGGCCCCTGCACTAAGGATGACACGCTATACAAAGAGAAGCTACCAATTTTTTTGCTCTTTTTAGTGACTGAAGCTCCCTTTTTTTTTGGAGGTCGAGGTCGCCGTTTTCAGCGTGCGCCACCAAACTCAGCGCCTGCCGCGAAGCTCTCCACATCAGCCCTTGCCTACTTGCCTTTTGAGAGCTCTCCATCTCCACCTTCTCAATAGCTCAATGCTCGATGCAGCCAAAACCCAAAACATCGTGAACTTGCACCTCTTCACACCACGCACTCTACGTCTACGTCTGCATTATTTTCAATTTACCATCTTTCGGGCATACAAGAAGCTATAGACAGCATCGGTATAGCTTTATTCTTATTCTTTTATCCCTCTTTCGCATCTGAACCGCCTGCATATCATAATCGTCATCGCATTGTCATCGCATCGCCATGGCCTGATTACGGCCAGGCAGCGACACATTCCGCCTTTTCTCTTTCTATTCATTACAATGGACTACTCTTCTCCTCTCTCCTCGCCGCCGGCATCTACCGGTTACGAGAGCGATCGCGACGGCGACGGCGACGCCAACCGCAACCACAGCGTCAATGCCAATGCCTATGCTAATGCCTATGCATATGCCGACCGCGATGAGGACGTCCACTATCCCGACGAGGCGTCATCCGAGATTGACATCGTCTTGACGTCTCCACAAGCGACGCCACCACCGCCATCACAGCCGCCCGTCAGTAAACGAAGGTCGCCCGAGTTGTCACGCAAGCCGCACAAAGCACCCAGTAAGCCAACATCGCCAGAACCGGCACAGGAAGAGATTGCTGCGACGACAGTTGAAGAGCCTGCCGCAAAGGCTGCTCAGGTGGCTGTTCAGGTGGCTGTTCAGGCGGCCGTTGAGGAGCCCACTGGTCAACCTTTTGGGGAGGCAACCACAAAGCCCGTTGAGGAACCTACAGGAGTTGTTCCCAAAGTGCTCTTTGATGAACCCATTCCAGAGCCTGCCAAACCAGCCGAAGAGCATCAAGAAGAGCCTGCTCCAGAGACAGCTGCAGAGCCTGTCGTGGAGGTGAATGGACTAGTCACTGTCGAGGAAACCAGAGACGAGCCCATGGTCGACGTGGAGGAAGTTAACGAGCCCACAGACCAGCCAGCCAGCGATCCAGTCGAGCCAGTACTCAAAGCCGACGAGTCTATCGACGTCGATATGGGCGAGCCAGTCGTCGAATCAGCCGTCGAATCAGCCGTCGACTCCATCGTCGAGCAGGCTAACGAGACAGCTGCCCCCGTCAACGAACCGGTCGATGTACCTGCTGATCTGCCGGCCAGCCCACCAGAGGACACTGCCACTACCGCCGCCACAGAAGAGACCAAGTCGTCTCCCAAATACACAAGCAGCGTGTTTGCCGTCACACTCTCTACCTCGCTCCCGACGTCACCTCCAGCAAAGCGGAGCCAAAGGAGGGGAAGCAGAGCCAGCAAACAAAAAGAGGAGGCGACCAAAACAGCAGGAGTGGTCGAGCCAGAGGAGCCAGAGGAGCCAGAAGAGCCGCCAAAGCCACCCGCCAAACGGAGTCGAGCAAGGCCAAAGAAGGAGACCAAGGAGAGTAAGGACACCAAGGAGAAAGCACCTGCCAGAACTCCAAGGAAGGCGGCGAGCAAGGCAAAGGCCATTGGGGTCGACGATAGCGACGACGACGACGACAACAGCAACAACAACGCCGAGAGGGAGCAGAAAGAAGACGAGAAAGAGCCCGCCGCTGCCGACCCCGAACCAGAAGCAGCCATGGCCCCTGTGACGACAACCCGCTCGGGACGGCAAGTAGTCCGGAAGCACTATGGAGAAGACTCGTCGCCGCCCTCGGCCAAAGTGCCAGCAAAGACGGTGAAGACGGCAACAAAGGCGGCAGCCAAGACACCAGCAAAAACACCAGCAAAAACACCAGCAAAGACGACGACAAAAACACCGTCCAAAACAGCCACAAAATCACCCGCCAACTCGGCCACGGCCGCCGTCATGCGCCGCCGCAAACAAGCGGCCGCCCGCTGGCAGACGGACTTTGTGCTGGCCAACACCAAGTCGCCACTCGGACACTTTGACTTGAGGACACTGCTGTGCCAGCCAGAAGCGTGGGATGCGCTGGACGAAGGAGAACGACAAGAAGTGTTGGCACTGCTGCCTCCCTCGGCGGTTGTCGCTGACAAAGGCACGGCCGACGCGCGCCCGGACGTCTCGGCTCTCAAAAACGACAACAACTTTCGCCACGACTGTGCACGCTACCGCTCGGATCTGCAGGCCGGGTTCTTTAGCAAGGACTGGCTGGAGGAAGCCTTTGAAGCACACGCGATGCGAGCGGAAGGATTGTTTGATGCGTATGTCGTCGAGGCATTCGAGAGCAATTGGGGCGTCAAAGTACCTGAAGAGCTGAAGCCGGACGCCGAAAAGACAAAGGAAGAGGAGACGAAGAAGGTGGAAGCAAAGGAAGTGCCAAAGGCGTCACTCAAACGGAATCGGTGGCCGCCAAAAGAGGATGATGCCAAGGCAGATGTCGACAGCAGCGGTGACGATAAGCCCATCGCAGCAAAGACGATCGACAAGACCAACCAACAAGGCGAGCCACAACCAGCCGTGGCCTCTGTCGATACAGACAGAAGTCCCAAGAGGCAGAAGCAGGGCGATACCATGACCGAGGCCAGCCAGGGAGAGACCGAGGCTCAGCCTTGGGTCCAGGAAGAGGAGAGACAGGCAACATTTGTGCCCATGTTTGACAGCCCTGTCCCAGAGGGGGCGGTAAAGACTGTTGAATAGACGACTGAGCCTGCCGTCCTTTCTACGACTGAGCCTACGGTCGAGACTACGAGTGAAGATACAGCCAAGGCTGGTATCGGGCAGCCAGCCGGGAACAATAAGGGTCTGTTAGACACAGTGGGGGATGCACCGATCAACTCCGCTAAACGCAAGGCCTCAGTCGATATTGCTGATTCAGTCGACGTTCCTATGCGGAGCAGGAAGAGAAAGACGCACAACGTCGGGGTTGCAAGAGAGGAACGGAGCCAAGGCGATACCACGGAAGATCAGGTCGTGGAGGTGGATGAATGATACCAAAGAAGAGAAGCATGGACAAGCATATTGGACGCCATGTTCTTTATTTACACTAACGAAGAAACGCAATACGAAACGATTAACAAGAAAAGAAGAAGAAGAAGACCAGTGACTCTGCTTGCCAACGTCATAGGGAAACAGGTTGAGGGTGGTGCCGCTGTCGACGACAAAGGGGAAGTCCCTCAAAGGCTGGCCCTCGGCAATGGACAAGCCACGGCGTCTTTTTGCTTCTAGATGTCGGAATGGGCCTTGGTCTTGGTCGTGTGCCGCTGTCGGCAAGAAGACGGAACAATTTCTGAGAGGCCCAAGGATAGACCAAGCAGGCCAAGAAGACTACGGAGGATATCAAGATCGACGTGGATTGCCGGCGAGATTGGAAAGAAGTGAGAGACGGACGATATAAATTTATTGGATAATATTTTGCCGTCTTGTTGATTTATTGATGCCAACATAGATGACATTGGAGGTTGATAACGGCAATGGTAGACGAGGAACGGAGAACGGAAGGAAGAAGAGAACGGAAGGAAGAAGAGAACGGAAGGAAGAATAGGAAAAAGAGAAAACTAAGGCGAGGAACCGTATTCTGTGATTGGCCAGAGACAAACAATGGCATATATGTTTATTGGAAACTGCCGATGGACCAACTCGGATCACACATGACGGAACGGAATAGGTGGTGGGATGCTCCGTCAAAGCTGAATCATGCAAACTGGAAGACTGCCGTGCTTATGGGGGCCGTCATTGTTCTTGCTGTGTTTATGTTTTCTCTTTTCTATTTTATGTAGCTCTTATTTTCCGGAGAGAAAACTATAACCTGTCGGGTTTTGGATGATTTCTCCCGTCAAGAAGGATTCGATTTTGATTTTTTGATTTCTGAGACTGAAAATGATGCACATTTATATTCTGTCTTTTTTTTATGTTTTCTTTTTTTAGTAAAGGAGAAAAAAATAAAAGAAAAAAGAAACGGAAGGAATTCACCCACAGAGTGAGAGAAAAAAAAGAAGAGAATGAAGAATTACAGGAGAAGGGAAAACAGTTCTTGTCTGGAAGACATAAAAATGAGAAAAGAGATACCTAGTTGAAAAAAAAGAAAGAAAAAAGAAAACATCTTTTAGCAACTCCTCGTTTCGATCAAGGGACCTCCGGGTTATGAGCCCGGCGCGCTTCCGCTGCGCCAAGTTGCTTTTTGTGCTTTGGATGATTGTTGATTCAGAAAAGCCCGTATGTCCATTCATATAGGCGTATCAAACTATGGGTCAGAGAAAAAGAAAAGGGAATGGGGGAAGTCCTGTCAATGGCAATTTCTTGCTATTGTGGTCTTGCATTTGGTGGGAAACGAGTTGCGCGACTTCCCAAAAGTATGACTCTTATTTTCGAGCCACTCCACCACGCCACTTCCTAGTTTGACAAATTTTTGTGGCATTCTGTGGCACTGGCTCCCGAGACTTTTTGGTGGACCAACGGCAGCCGAGTGCACCTGCCTGAAAAAGCGGCCGTTTCTGCACTTTCCGGCGCTGTCTCATCATTGGGCGACCCCACAAGCCCGACCAAATTAGATAAGCAAAAACGATACGAACGTACTCCAGACTGGCTCCACACGTAAATCTACGGAGTACGAGCCTCCTCCGTCTTAGCTTCAACCTCTTTCCCCCTCACTTTCTCAACACAACGACCATCACACAACGCGTCGTATCGACGACAGCGGCTGTGGCCGCCACGCAGCATAAGGAAGTGCGTCCGGAGAAGATGTTCGAGATGTTCTTTCCGATAATACTGGCATCCCCGGATACCGCTTTCTGCCCGGAGTAGTGCTCCAGAACAGTGGCAGAAAGCAAGTCCCAAAAGGTAACGCTCATCTCACCACCATCCTTGCTTTTCGTGTCACAATTTTTCGTTCGTCTTTTCGTTCGTTTCTTGTTTTGTTCTTTGCTTGCTCTTCCCTCGTTCTGTCTCTATCTACCAACAACACCGACGACCGACAGCAGACCTGCAGTGAAGACAAACCTCACACTACAGGGGGAGGGGAAAGGGGAATTGACTTTGTCGTACCTCTTACCCCCTTTCCTTCGTCTCGAGATATCATGTCCTCGCTCGCATCTGGGAGACTGGGCGCAAGCTTCCTTCTCCCAGGCCAAGCTTGGGCCCATGAGGGGATGGGAGGACATTGGCGGATTGGGAAGATGAAAGGTGCACGGAGGGAGACAGGATCATACTTTCTAATTTTTGATATTTATTATTATTAAAAATATTGTTCTGGCTTCCTAGGTGCATTTCGGACCTTTCCGTTGATGCTTCCCGTTACAAAGAACAGAAATCTGAGCAGGTTGGTCGGTCTGTGCGCGGGGGAAACCTCGCATACATGACCCTCCTTCTACCCCTTTATACCCCCCAAGACAGTCCAGCATTCTTCTCAAAGGCTGGGCGGAACCATGAGGACAACCCTTTCAAATACTGGAACGAGGTTGGCTTTGAGCCCTCGGGACTGCCCAGCCTTTGGGCATCGTTCCGGGACTCGAAGCCGGCTTATGACTCTCCTCAAAACAATTATAGTTTTCAATCCGAGTTCCTGGAGAATCGCAGACTCGGCGGTCCTCGGACTGCCCTGGCTCTTCTCCTTGTCTTTCTTCTTTTTTTTCCCTTGCTTTTCGTAAAAAATGGGTACCATGGCGCCTTATGATGTGAACGTCCCTACGAGGATTCAAAATTCAAAAGCCAAATTTGATGGGATCTTTGCTGTCAAATATCTTTTGACCTTGTGGCCCCGGCCATTCACCCCTTCTGGATGGGATGCCGTGCCATTCAGTGGGCCGAGCAGACCGATGGAGTATTTTTTATTATTGTTTTGCTCTATTGACGCTGCTCTGTCTATCTGACGTGTGAGCAACCTTTTGGAAGCTGGCGGGGCCTGGCAAAGATCGCATGTGAGAACCACAAGAGAGCTTATCTGAGGGCACAAAACACCATGCGTACCTGTTTTGTTTTTGTTTTTGTTTTCGTTTAGCTTGTTTTGTTTGCCATTTTGTCCATCCACGGTGACAGACGCAGATGTGCTAACGAGCAAAAGACTTCACATTAGGTTATTCGATGATTGCAAAAGGTAGGCCAGTTCGTTATTGATATATATCTATGGAGGACTATCTTAGAACGCAATGCCGCCTTTATGAGGCTTGGCTGTGTGTATCAAATTCCTATCTCATATTGAAATAAACGCAGTACATAATATAACGATGATATTGAAAAAGAAAGTAACTAAATGGATATGTTCATGACATAATGTGATACCCCTCCTATGCTCGGCTCCCAGTCTCACTGTTTTCAATCTTCTCTTCTCTCCTCTCCTCTATTTCTCCTATCCTATCCTCAAATCTCTACCCTCTAATCTCTACCCTCTAACCTCCTTGGCGACCGACAACCGCCACGCCTTGAGCGGCAGAGCCTGCAGACGCAGCACCTGCGGACGGATGAAGAGCGTAAAGGCCACCGTGCCCGCTAGCACACATAGAATGTTGACAATGTAGTAGCCGTCGCGCTGCAGCTCGCAGGTGCCGCCACCGTCGATGCAGCGCTCCTTGTCGAGCTGCATGGCACACGAAAAGGCTTCTGTGACCAGCGGGCCCTTGAGTTTGGCGGCCATTTGGGCCGGGCCGGGGTGGCAGGTGGCTTTTGTAAAGTAGTCGACCAGCCTCAGGACAAAATAGCGGGGGAAGGTGCCGCCCAGGTTGCTGACCGTAGCCAGCAGGGTCATGTAGGTGCCGCCAATGGCCGGGTCGGCGATGCGGGCGTGGAAGGCGGAGACGGCGACGAACATGACGGTGTTCATAAAGGTGGACATGACATGCTCCAAAATGACAATGAACAAATACAAAGGGCTGACGCCGTTGGCCGGGAAGAAGATGACGGTGAGCTGGGCAAAGATGGCGGCCACCAGCCGGCCCGTGAAGCCCCAGCACCAGATGCGCATCGGGGTGTACTCCTGGGACCACTTGCCAACGTAGTAGCCCAGGCCAATCTCAAAGGGGAAATCAATGAGGACGGTGAGCGCGAGGTTGTCGGTGCCAAAGCCCTTTTCGAGCAGCTTGAGGTTCGTGACGCCGTCGTTGGCCTGGAAGCCAATCTTGGCAATCAGGTGCACCAGAATAATGGTCTGGACGTTCTTGAGCTTCAGCACACCCCACATGATGCGGTACACGTCCCAGACGCCCTCCTCGTTCTGTGCGCGCTCCTCGCGCTTCCACAGTGCCAGGCCGATTGTGACAACGATAAAGGCCCAGCCCCAGAAGCTCAGGTAGTGGCCGAGCTCAATCAGGCCGACATCCAGCGGCGTCGAGCGGAACCAGCGGTTGGCAAAGTCAGGCGAGTTGAAGGCTAAAAAGACTGTGTACGACAGGAAATGGCCGCCCGTCAGGCCGACCGTCTGCGCTGTCGAGGCGTACGAGATGTTGCCGGGCGTCAGCAGCGTCAGCGCCCAGCCGTCGACAGCAATGTCCTGTGTGGCGCACATGAGCACCAAGAAGAACCACCAGCGCGTAAAGTTCCAGACGGTCGAGCCGCCCGGCTGGCCCATGGTCTCCATCATGCCGTCGACCTCGGACCCCAGCCAGATCATGCCAAAACCTGACAACAGTTGGATGGGCAGGATCCAGCTCTTGCGGCGGCCGACCTTGGGGCTCCAGACGGCGTCCACAATGGGACTCCAGAGCAGCTTGAGCGAGTAGGGGTAGGAGGCGAGGGTGAAGACGCCAATCTGGGAGTAGGACATGTGCTTTTTTAACAAAAAGGGCACGGAGCCCGTGGCGAGGCCGAGCGGGATGCCCTGCAGGAAATAAAGAAGGACCAGGAGGCCGAAATTCCGCTGGTCCTCCTTGGGCAGCTCGAAGAAGCCGTGGTTGTTGATTTTGGGGGTGGTGGGGACGTGGTCGTCGAGTGTAAACGTCTCGCGGGCCATGAGGTTGGAGGTCACGGCATCCGACTCCATGTTGCCGCCCTTGCGGCGGAGCTCGACGCCGCCGTTCATTTTGGAGGTGCCGTTGCCGTTACTCGAGCTGTGGCCGTTGGTATCGTCTGTCTGGATAGACAGGTGCAGTTTGCTCGTCTTTCGTCGTACGCTTCCGTTTTTCGTTCCGTTTGTGTTTCCGTTTGTCGTCGGTGTGTTTAGGTTTCTGGGGTTCTGTCTGCTGGAAGGAGAAGGAGTTCTGTCTTCATCGGATGTGTCTATGGGAGGCCCGTCTAGGTTGCGGGTTTTGGAGCGTCGAGATCTGGCACCCATATGGACTTGTTCGAGCTTGTCTGAGTGTCTGCTGGTGTTGGAGAGCGGTCGTGCAAGTTGGGGTGAGCTTGCGGTTGCAAAGTCACGGTTGGAGAGTCCTTGGGTCAAGGAGTGACGTGTGGTAGTTGGTAGTTGGTAGTTGGCCGTTGGAACTGGAAATTGGTGGCTGTTGATCGATGTGGGTAGTGGAGCACTGGGTGCAGATTTAAAATATGGCAGTCAAGTTGGTGGTTGTTGATGTTGATGTAGTTGTGGTGTACAGTTGTGTGTATGCAGTTGGTCTGTAGATGCTGTCAAGCTGTGAGAGTGTATTCCAGTATGTTGGTAAAGAAAGGATCGAAGATGTCGAGAGATGCTCAAAGAAAGCGGGATAGAAAAAAGCACGGCCGAGGAACAACGTGGCTAAGACGCTTTGCTGGCCTTCTCGAAGGCGGGCCGAAAGAGAAACGGACCTAAAGGCCAAAAGGCCAAAAAGACCAAAAAGGCGAAAAGGCGACAGGTGGCCAACCAGCCACAAGGGGTTGATCGTTCTCAACGCACGTTCTCTCTTTTTCTCCTTTTCTGGGGGCGAGACTGCCTGGGGGGTTGCCTGTGCCGTGTAAGTGGGTGTAACAAGGACAGTGGATAAAGTGACCAAAGTGCAAGCAGTACCGGAAGGCCGGGTGACCTCTTTTGGCGTTTGCTGTGTCGTGGTCTCTTCTTGGGCGGATCTTCTTGGGTTTGGTTACCTTTCTTTGAAATCAAACGCAACCGTGGCCTCTCTGTGTCGAGTGGCAAACGGCGCCAAATAGGCGGCCAAGGCAAGAGCTGCCGAGCAAGAAAACTTGTGCAGAAAAACGGGGCTAAGAGTGGAAGACGAGTGGACGAGTGGACGGGGAGCGGCGCTGCGGCCTGGAGGTGCCCGAAGTGGCCGAAAGAGGTGTTTTGTTTTGAGGCCGTCTCTGACACTTCACGATGCCGTCAACGTCGGGGTTGAAGAAAGGGGGAAGGAACGAACGGAGAGGACCAGGAAAGAGGGTAAGAACGAGAACACGAGCTGGAGAAGGTGCCAGCGAGGCAAAGACACGCCAATTTGCCAAATCGGGCAATGCCATGTGTGGGGGAGGAACGGTTTCACGTGATTCTGATACTGTTCAGGGGGCGCGCCGTGTGCTGCTATTGGCTGGAGTGCCTGGCCCAGGGAGGCACGGCCCACTGCTGCAGGGGAACCGGGTCCCCTGAAGGCTAACTGTCACCTTAACTCTGTTCAGCTTAGTCATTTACGCGGTTGGTGCTGCGTACAATTGTATTCAGAGCTTCATCGCGACGCGTCTCAATCGCCCCTCACTTTCACAGCCTCGTGCAGCCTCAGCAACCATGGCATCGACACTCGACGATGAGATTGAGCAGCTGAAGGAGAGGGGTATGTACGCTCTTGGAACAAAACGAGCATATTTACATTACTAACATTTGCAGCTACCTCCCTCAAAAAACAGCTTCAGGTGCAGACGTCCACGATTTTGTCTGCCGCCAGCACGCCCGAATATCTCCGTGGCCAGCTCCCTCGCGATGCCGCCACAGTCAACAAGCTGCTCAAGCTCTGTGACGCGCACACTGCCCACAAACAGCAGAGCCTCTACCGTGCCGGCGCGTCCGTCACCGCCTTCCGCGTCCGCGATCCGGACCCCAACGCCGTCGACGGCGGCCGCGTCCTCGGCCTGCGCTTCGACGTCATGATGGGTGCGCAGTTCCTGCGGCCATATTATGTGCTTCTCAACCGCGACAATGAGCGTTCACGCCGTGGCCGCACTTCCCAAACTGACGGAGAGGCACCCCTCCGCGTCCACCGGCACACCGTTCCGCCCTCTGTCCCGCTCGGCGGTCTGGCGACACGCTACCTCGGCGCCACCCAGTACGCACCCTCGGGCCCCAAATCGCCCGATCTCTATGGCTTTGCACGCGCCACACGCCGAGCCCTCGTCCGCTACCACAACCGCCTGGCCGTGATTGGCGACCTGCGGAAGACTGTGCAGCAAAAGGCCTCGAAGGCGGCTGCCGAAGCTGCCAGCAGCGGTATCGAGATCGACGCCAGAACTCTGCTCGCCGACGTCAGCGGTGCCGACGCTGAGGCCAAGCAGATCCGCTTCGACTGGGCAGACGGTCGCACAGGCCGTCTTGTGCTGGACGACGACGGCGACATCCGAAAGATGGTCGTCATTGGCGCCACAGGTGCGCTCGACCGTGCTGCTGTGCGGGATCTGTTGGGCGAGGAGAAGACGGCCGTAGGCCTGGTGCAGCGGATGAGCGGTACATGAGGGTGTGGGCGTGCCAAATTCGAACCATCAAATACCGCCCACAGTGCACTTCAAGCACGTCGGCAATCTGCACCAAGAAAAGGTAAAGGGCCACCCGACAAAGTCACCAACATCCACGAGCATGCTCTGACTGCCGACGATTCCACAATTTGGCCAGCCAGCCACCTCGCGACGATGCATCTGCCGTTCAAGGTGAACAGCCGCAATCATAGCATCTCAATGCTATAGGGAATGGGTCACGCGTGGTCAGTGATCGACCTTTCCGAGCTCAGGCACTGCCTCTTTCACAATATCAAGACCTAGGCCTTAAGTCGCCGACGATTCCATCCACGTTCTAGAATGTAGAGCCATGAAACAAAGCCGCGCCCAGACCAAACTCCCGAGTTGACAGAAACGAATCAACCGAGAAAAACAACAAGTGGAAACACGGAATGGAAACACACCAAACAGCAAGGGTACTCGGTGGCCAGCCATAAAATCTTTGGAAATGAGGCCTCATCTTGGGAGAATAAGAAAATAAGATGTCCCTCCCGCGTTACGAGCATCGCCAAGCCGTGTGTCAGTCAAGAAGCGAAAGCACTTTAAACAAGAAAGGACAGACAGTAGGGCCCATAACAATCTATGCACACGTGCAGGAGATGGGCCGAAAGGGAAAACAGCGCGACAAACGGGTTGAGGGAGAGGACGAGAGAAACAATCACCTCTGCTAATTTCCAGGCCAGCCACCTGTTCCTGGATTCTGCCTGTTATCGATCCGCTTTCCCAGTATGATACCAATGAAATGATACTGAATCGAATGGCATTGGCTTCTCAGAGCATTTGTTCGGATAGTCTCGAAGAAAAAGTCACACTGGAGACTGAATGGTAAAGAGATGAACTGTTTTGACAGATATTGTTCTAGGTTACTTGAATCTAGTGAAAACAAATACAAAAGTAATGATACTAGGACCGTAAATGGCAAACATGAAGACAAAACAGACGGTAATTTATTTCAAAGGAAAGAAGAGAATAACGAGCAGAGCAAATATTAAGACGTGTGTCAAACTGGAGAAAACGTCCTCTGTAACTTTTGGCCAAGTTGCGTCTGATCCTAGTTTTTTCTTCCATTTTTTTTGTCAAGTGATAATCTCTCTTTCAAGGCTTTCTACCCGAAGATTAAATTAAAAAAGGGCAGCGACGGCAACAGCGACAGCGACAGCACCAGCAGCGCCGAGGCTGTTGTGGGCAGCACCGGCCGTGACAACGGCGTGGGGAGACGAGGTAGTCGGAGTCTTGGAAGCCGAGGTGCCAGTGCTGGCGGCAACACCGCTAGGGTGGGTAGCCGAGCTCCGGACCTTGGAGGCAGCCGAGGAAGAGGCAGCTGCCGGGACCGCGGGAGCGGGAGCCGAGGCAGCAGAGCTAGCAGCAGGAGCAGGCGTGGCCGGGGCGGAGGTAGCCGGGGCGGAGGTAGCCGGGGAGGAGGTAGCCGGGGAGAAGGTAGCCGGGGCACTGGTGGGAGCGACCGCAGTGCTGGCCGGCGGCGAGGCGGCAACCACAGGGGTGGTGGTGGTGCCAGCACCGGCGGTGACGGGGCAGACGGTGGTGCTGACGGCCACGACGACAGTAGTTAGGACGGTGCTCTCGGCCGGGCAGGAGACGACGGTGGGGTGGCAGCTAATGATGGTGCTGGTGGTGGTTGAAAATATGGTGCTAGTGGTCAGCTCGACGCTGGGAGACGAGAGCTCAGCAGCCGGGGTCGTCGGGCTCGAGTGGATGGCGCTGGAGGGGGCGGAGGTAACCGGGGCACTGGTGGGAGCGACTGTAGTGTTGGCCGGCGGCGAGACGACATTTACAGGGGTAGTAGTGGCTCCAGCACCGGCGGTGACGGGGCAGACGGTAGTGCTGACGGCCACGACGACAGTAGTCAGGACGGTGCTCTCAGCCGGGCAGGAGACGACGGTGGGGTGGCAGCTGATGACGGTGCTGGTGGTGGTTGAGAATATGGTGCTGGTGGTCAGCTCGACGCTGGGAGACGAGAGCTCAGCAGCCGGGGTCGTCGGGCTCGAATGGATGGTGGTGGAGGGCACCAGGACATCGGGGGTGCTGGCGTACGAGGGCTCGCCCGAGCAGTCCTCATCGCCGCCGGACGTGTTGGCCGTGGCGTAAGCAGCCAAGGCAAGAAGGGCAACGAGAACAGACTTCATTTTTGAAGAAAAAAAAAAGAAAAAAGTGAGAGAGAGTATTAAAGATACAAGTAAAGTTGTATGGTATAAGTGAGTGAGGATGATAGTGATTGTAAGAATCGTTGAGTTTTTGGACACAGATAAATTTTATAGATGTTTGAACGAGTGACTGGATAACGAGCGAAGATTGATAGAGAAGTAGAATATGCGTGATGTTGACAGATAAAACCAAAAGAAGAAAGAAAGAAGAGGATGGGGAAGAGAAGGCCATGGGCCTTTTATCTATTGACCTCAGCACTGCTGCCAGACCTCCCATTGATCAAGAGAGATGCCGTTTGCGCGGGCAGTCGACTTGTAGTAAACGTCAAGTGCTACAATAAAGACACAAAAAGGACTCAAAAAGGACTCAAGGGACATTAGGACGGAGGCGTGCGGTCAGCAAGAAGAGGCCCGCCCGTTCCTGAGACCATTGTAGGGGTGTTTTGCCAGTGTTAGTCCAACACAACAGGAGATGGTTGGATGGTATGTACTCCGTAAGGTGTGTAAAGCGTGTAAAGTGTGTACTCCGTAATGCAACTTTGCACTTGGACGGGATCCAAGAGCAGCCTTCACTCTTCACTGGAAGGATGGGAGCGGAGGGCAGCAGGCTAAGTCCGCCCAGCACCACGTTGATAATTGCTGCTCATTTCGTGTATGCTGGGGCTTTGTTCCCAGGTGCGTCTGCCGCTCGGCCGTCTGTTGAAAGAGGCGATGCCAACAGTAGGACAGCATAGCAAAGAAAGAAGTAAGAAACCCCGCCACACTTTGCAGGCAGATGCAATTTAGCAGGGACAACAAAGGGAGCAGACATAGTATCGAGACGAGTGTGCGTAAACGACGTATTGCGGCGCCAAATTCCAAAATTAAACACACGAGCTCACTTTCTTGCACTTTCTTTGCAAAGGCTGTCCGTTTGGTCCGTTTGGTTGGCTGGGGATAGGTCGTTTCTGCAACGGGTAAAATCGAGATGTCTGTTGGGAGGGTGGGCGGATGCAGGGGGCGTCCAACAACGATGGGTCCGGAGAAGCGCGCAAACGCTCGTGGTATGGTCACCCACCACCGTTTTGCGGGTAGATCGCTGGCAGGAAAATCGTCGGCGGCTGTGAGAGTGTGGGTGCTGCTGATACGTACTTTGGCTTCTCCCATCCACGGTTGCTGCTGACAGGTACAATCGTGGTCGGAACGGCAAGCAACGTTTTCGTAAGTCGTGTCACTCTTGTGTGTCTTGCACTTGTTTCTTTCTCTCTAACTTTCTTCTGCCTGCCCACAAAGGCCGCATGAAGCCAGACGGAAGGCAAGGTAGTGCACCCTCTGCGAGCAACAATCGATCTGATCCTGCATTAGACACACTGTAACCCGCCCCTTCTCTTCTTTCTTTTGTTCTTTCATTTTCCCTCCTCGTTTATGTCGTCAATATAGTGCAGGCTCACGACTGCGCCTTCTTTTGCCTTCACTTCCGCTGTCTTCGTATTGCCGGATCGTGGGCTTCTGTCCCAAGTAGATGGTGCGGCGCTTGTGGTGTGGCCGTGGTGCAACTAAAATGGGCCAATGGTTGGCGCTCCTGTCAACTTATGCGTGTGAAACGAAACAAAAAATGGTCAAACAATAAACTCCAAAACACCTCCTGGTTCGTCCAAGCGCCGGCAAAGAAACGAAGAAAACGGGCGTGCAAAAGGCGATGCAAGACACCGAGCGCCAAGTGATCTGCTCTGACGGATGACCTGCAGTCGTTTTCAGAAGCGAGAATGTATTTCTTGTATTGAATGGAAGTTGATGTCAGTATTGGCCACGAAATAGATGGGACTGTCACTCCGATAAACGATTGTAAGAGCTCAAACAAGTTTCTGATTAGAACGATGTGTGGCCAACAATATGGGAGATAGTGCATGCAATATGCGATGCAGGTTTTTGTTTCTTTTATCCGTGATAAGTCGGAATGTCTTCTAGAACGTGCGTGGAAGATCGGCGGTAGTTGTCGGCATTCAAGGTACGGCATGCTGTGAAGCGTGTTGTGGATGTTCAGCTATACCTTGGTTGGTGATAATTCGGTCTGGAGGAAAAAAAGGGGTCAAACCCAGCAGCCCAGGTTTGGTAAAACTGTTTCCCAAGTATTTCCATATCAGGAAGTTGGCGATGCATCGTGCTTGCAGTTTTTTCTTCGTTTGCTTCTGCTCTTTGGCAGGAGCGATCAGCCATGGAATATGCGATATGGCAGGACCAACGTCATCGGCACTGCAAGAACAGAAGGCGCGCTGGCATGCGGGAACTAGCGCCACTAACGGCCACGAGTGTAGAACGGCCGGCACTAATAAGAGGAAATCCGCAATAGATTCCCAGGCTTCACCACTTAACATGCCTTTTAATACGGAGTAATACGGCAGTTTACGACGTACATCTCCCAACCTCCCCTATAATATCATGACGCTTGTGTAATAATTGTGCTCTTATTGTCGTGGCCTGACAAAAGACATATTGACAGAAAAGTAGATCCGGCGGTTGGGAGGGGCGCTCTTTCTGTTTGGGGAACTGGGCAGCTCGCTCCTGCCTCTTCATGCAATATTGCGTCAGACACGTTTTGCTTGGTTGTTCACCTGGCGCGGCGGGCGCGACCATGTGCTCCTGCCCTTGACAGTTGGGCTGAAGCGATGAGTCCAATGACTACAAAATCCCACCAGAAGCGTGCCCAATGAAAGATTCGACCGACTTCGTTCCGCCCCCAGCGGCTCATGCAAGGCCTGCACACTTTTGACTTTGTGGTTTTGTGTTTTTTTTTTCGTCTTTTTTTCTAATCCTTCAGCTTCCACTATCGTCGCCAGCCCAAACCTGGAGCTCAACGGGAGGCCGTGGAGGCCTGGGCTGAACTGCCTCAACTGGGCTGCCCCCCGCCGTCTCCCCACGAAGGCGCTAGAAAAGGAGAGAGAAACCCTAGCATGCGGCCCGCAGTTAGGAGGGGCAGTGCTTGCCTTCTTTGCTAAAAACGGCACCCACCACTTTCCTCTCTGTTGTTTTGTCCCCTCATCGCTGCCCCCCTCCTTCCTTGTTTCGCAGGAATTTTCGTCATAGCCCAACCAGACTCTCAAGACGGCAAGTGCCATGGAGGCTGGCTATGCTCGCCATGTAGCCATGCCTCCCTTGCAGTCAAGTTGTTTAGTCGCCGCTCGTCCTTTACTTGTCTCCTTGTCAAGTCGGGCTGCAATTCGCTGCAACTGCGCTGTTTTGTTCTTGCTGCGCAAGGAAAGAACAGAAAAATCTGCTGTAGGATGACATCGTTGGCCGTTTGTATGAAGTGTAAACCCCGGGCTCGGTTCGTGCCTGCCTCCCTGTCGCTGCACCTTCCCAGCCGCATGCTTTTCCCTGCCTGCCTTCCTTCTGTAGATACCTGGGATGCGAGGCCCTCTTTCCTCGCCAAGCCGAGTCCCTCCTTCCTGCTCTCTTTGCTCACGCGGCAGCCCCTCCCCCGCCAAGTCAGCCGCCTGTACGTCGTACATACCGAAGGCCTTGCCTGCTAGCTACATACGCAGACACGCATTACTTTACTTGGCTTTCCTCGTGCTTGGGGCCATTTATTTTTCATTGCCGTTCTCTCTCTCAATCTCCTCCTTCTTTCGTCATCGTCTGGAAAGTTTTTGGTCTTTTGGTCTTTTTGTCTCTTATCTTTTTCTTCAGCCTCGACCGATCAGCGATTTGTTTACTTTTTTCAAAGTCTGCTACTTAGCCTACATCCAGCCGAGCCTTTGTTTATTGCACCTCTTTTCGCCTCTTCACCTCTTCACCTCATCGGCATCTCTCTGTTTGTCCACTACAGAGTAGGCTACCGAGTATCGGCTCTAGCCTTCATCTTTCGCCTCTATCGTGTTGGTTGCTGTTTTCATATACCACTTACCACCGCTCGACCCCTCACACACCACTTTGCCCACCATGGCTCGCCGAAGCCGTGACGTGATCGACGACCGCGACTACCTGGACGTGCGTGTCCGTGAGCGCGAGCGTGACGGCGACCGGGATCCTCTGTCCCGCTACTTCCAGGAAGACCGCCGGAGCGATGCGGGCGCCCTCGTTTTGCGCCAGCGCGAGGTCGAAACCATCGAGCGCCCGAGCCGGCGCGCACGGTCGCCGAGCCCGCTCCGTTACCGCGAGGTGATCCGGGAGCGGTCTCCGTCGCCTCTGCCACCGCCTCGCGAGCGTGAACGTGAACGTGAACGTGAAGTGGTGGACCGTGTTGAGATCCGGGATCGTGTGTACGACCGGGAGCGGGAGCGGGATCGGGATCGGTACCGGGAGCCGTCTCGGGGGCCACCGCAGGAGCGTGAGCGCATTGTGACACGTGTTATTGACCGTGAGCGGGAGCGAGAGCGGTCGCCGACTCCGTCGCCGGACCGGGAGCATGACCGCATCCGCATTATTGAGCGGTCTCGTGTGCCCTCGCCAAGCCCATCACCGCCGCCACAGGAGCAGAGACAGCTGATCCGCGGCCCAGTTGTGGAACGGGAAGTCATTACCCATTACACAGATGTGGATCACGGTGCGTACCACCCTCTAGGCTCTTATATTTTTTTGTGTATATTTTTTTGTGTGTTCCCCAAGCTGACTTTTTTCTTTCGTACTAGGCGTCGTTTATGCACCCCGCGCACCGCCTCCGAAGCCAGAGCCGCGCCGCGAACGTGAGCGCGAGCGTGACACAGAAATCGATGTTTACTCGTCGCGCCATCGGACCGAAGTCGACATCCACCAGGACCGCGAACGAAGACGGTCTCGTTCCCGCTCCCGTCTGCGGGCACCCCCGGCTAGATCGTCCGAGAAGGAAGTCATTGTCCGGTCGGACCGCCACCGCCTGGAGGTCGACATCGATGAGCGCCGCCAACGTCGCTCCCACTCGGCTCAGCCTCCACGCCGGTCTAACGCCGTGGATGATGAGGCAAGATATATCGAGACCCGAATCGACGAAAGAGGGCGCATGGGTGAGGCGTACAACGGTGCCACCAAGGACTGGACCATTATCGATGTGCCACCGGGCACCGAGCATGTCCGCATGGACGGCGTTGGCGGCGGGTCAGCAGACGTGACCTGGCAGCGCTATAATGGAGTGCGCCGGACACGGTTTATTCCGGAGCGAGATGGCGAGATGGCCGCGGCACCCCGGCGCAAGACCCGGGAGCCGCCTCGGGAGCGGGAAAGGGAGCGGTCCAGCCGCGGCGAGCACATCAACGTCCAGATCATCGACCAGAAGAACAGCCACGGCCACAGCCACAGCCGCGACCGCGAGATTGAGGTCGAGACCGACCAGCGCCTGGTCTTGGCCTCCGGACGCGATCTTATGCCTGCTGCGCGCAGCGACATGTGGACGGAAATCACCAAGGATCTTGTCTCGCGTGAGGCCCTCGACTACTTTGGCTACGACTACCAGGAGACTGAGTACTTTTACTATATCCTCCAGTACCTGCGTTACGTGAGTGTCCTTCCACGTGCCACCTTACTTTCTAGCTATGAACGTAACTAACAACCTGTAGGAGGACGTCCAAGAGCTGGTGCAGCTGTCTGAGCGCATCCGTCGCCAGCGCCACAAGGAGTCGTACTCTGAGGTCGATATCGACGTGGACATCAAGCACCGCCAGCGCAGCCACAGCCACCACCGGCCTCGCCGCGAAGAGGAGCGTGTCTACGAGCACGAAGTGGTTGTCGACCATCTCCACCCCGGTTACTACCGTTAAGCAGTGAAGAGGGGGGGGGGATCTAGATGGGGAGTGTCATTGATCTCGATGGATTTGCTTTGTTTTGGTTATGAAAACGATTGTCCAGCTTGATTACGAACAGCGGTAACGATTTATGATATCATCTACAGCAGCACATTGTCAGCGCGGAGGAAGTGGGGTTGTTCTTTTCTTTTTTCTTTTGTTTTCCCTTCCGTTTTCTATTCCTTTTCCTTTTCTTTCTTTCTTTCTTCTTCTTCTTTTTTCTTCTCTTAAATTTTTGTTCTAGTTGGATTTATTCTTCTAGGCTTGTTCTCGATTTTGTTTGGAAAGACGCTCTGGATTCATATTAGCGGACACTAGGTCACCATTTAACTCACCTATATAAAAAGCAAAAAGAATGTCAGCAATCTTGTGCATGTGTGGGGTGTGGATCGTAGTATCGTGTGTGCGTGTGGGACACGACCAGCCCTGTGTTAGTTGATGTGCAATATCCGTACTCCGTACGGAGAGCATACCACCAAAGTACTGTGTAAAGTGTGGCGGTCGAGGCTGAAGTTCAATGACATATCACGGCAATGAGGCTGCCTCTTTGTGAAAGAGCGCCCAGATAAAAGCAATTTAGACTTTTTTTCTTGGTGTAAATTTTTTGAGGTTTTGGGGGGGTGTTTTGCCTCTTGTTTTTGTTTCTTCAAAACAAGAAAAAAATGGTAAAAGTGTAGTAAAAAACAAAAGAACAATAGACAGTTTTCCGTTTTCCGAGAAAGATGTACCAGCCAGCCGCGCGCCCGTTTTTCCCTCCAACCAGAAAAAACCCTCTTTCGCGCATCCCTTCCTCGGCTTTTTGTAATCTTTTCCTTCAGGTTCCCCCTTTTTTTGTTGTGTCCCCTTCCTCTTCTCCATGGAAACCTCCCGATCGATTCCTTGTCGTCGTGTGTGAAAACGAAAGACGGCGGGCCTTGTTAATCCTCGCATGGTGTACCTCGCCCTCCCTCCGTACCACGCCCCACAGGTGCACAAGACGCCTAGTCTCAGATCATGGCCTGAGATGGCAGAGATGCGGCACCTATAATGTGAGATGTGGTATTGTGATGGAGGTCAGTCGCCTGTACTACGATGGTCCCCAAGACTGTGTCCCGGCCTTTGTTTCGATTCCCATCTGTCGGTAGGTGTCGGTAGGTGGTTTTTTGGAGGTGCGGTAGTTGGTTGGTTGGGTAGTGGTCGGTGGTGGTTAGGTGGGTTGGGTTTTTGAAAGAGATCAAGAGAGGGGAAGAAGAGAGAAAAAGAGAAAAAGAGAAAAAGAGGATGAGAGCAAGTGCTTTGGGGGGGTTGTTTGGGAGGGAGAGAGTTTTTATTGAATTTTTTTGATTTGTCGTTATAGAATTATGTGACGTCGAAAGAAGAAGCAAGAATGAGGCGAAAGGTAACAAAACAAACACAAAAGGACAGAGATAGCTAAGACAAAGAGACAGAGATTACAGGGAGAGCAAGCCGTCTCCGTTCATCCATGCCCTCGGCCCTCACCGTCTTCGAATCCTTTATGCGCTCGCCTTGACCTTGGCCAGAGCCTTGCGCTCCTCGAAGCGGCGCTGCTTCTTCAACCGCAGAACCTTGAAGCGGTCGAAGTCGGTGAGGGCCTTCCGCCGCTCGTTCTGGACACGCTTCTTGTACCAGTTGGTGGCGGTCCACTTGCTGTCGACTTCGGCCTTCTCCCAAGCGGCCTTGACGGCACCGCTCCGTGCGCCACGGGGCAGCTTGTCGACGACGATGGCGGTCAGGAGGACATCGGCCAGGGCAATGGCTTGCCGGGCAACACCGCCGGGGTTGGCGTCTGATGCAGGGCCGTCAACGAGAACCTAGAGGGTGTACGTTAGCATTTGTCCAATGTCCATTTCGATCTTGTCACTTTGTCATCGGATGCCAGCTGGTCTGCCACCACCACTCTTCCTGGACAGGACTCATCCTGTCCCCCTCTTGCCCCGGATCCTGCTGTTGCTGTGATCCCGTTGTAGTGGTGGCGGCTTCCCATCTGCATCCTCCGACTCCATCTCCAATCTCCAATCGAGAATGTTAACGCACCCGCTTGTGGTCGATGATCTCGACGATGGCGGCCAGACGGCCAGCCGAGGGGCCGCTCTGCAGGAGAACGACGCGGCCAACCTCAACGAGGCGCCACTTCGAGCCGATAATTGTCGCGTCACCCATTTTGATGTGTTTGTCGGATAAAAGAGATCTGAAGAAAAAGAAAAGATGTCGCGTTAGTTATGCGTCGGAAGAGTCGATCGTTGATGTCGGTGATGTCGGAGTGTCGAGGAATTCGAGGAATAAAAAAAGTCTGTGTGATAAAACTGTGGGAGGGAAAACTCACGAATCTTCTGTCGCGAATTCGTTGTCGTGGATGTCTGGTTGTGAAGAAGTTGGAGGTCACAGCAAAACTAAGAAAAAAGACTTGACGGGGATACTTTCTCTGGCGGCATGGACGATTTGGTGCGCTTTGCAAAAATTGTTCGATCCTGCCCTAACTTAAGGCCGCCCCCCACTGAAATTTTTCTCTCCTCCTTCCTTACGTCGGCCACACGGAATTTTGTTATTGCGGGGCGGCCACCTCTCAAAAATTATACTCGTATGTACGTTCGTACCGTGCCGCTAACCAGAAATGTACTGTCTGGCGGTCGCCAACACCAAAAAGCTTCACAACGATGCAAACTCTCCCTTTTACATGGCATTTGAGAGCGCAACAGAGGCGTCAAACAGCTTTTGAAAATGCTAGAAATTACCTCGAGTCGATGAATCACGACGTACAGTAGAGTAGCTCAGAGTAATCCTCTGTATTCCATCTTATTTGAGGAGAGAGAAGGCGCGTGGTATTCTTTTCTGTCATTTGAGTCACGTGAGGAGATACATCTGGCTGCATGTAGATTCTGCTGACTGCAATGTACCTCTCTTCCCCGCCATCCCACAGTGTTCCAAGAAAATCGCTGACGCAATTACCCAACTAGGACTAGCGCATAGCCACAGAAGCCCTACCTTTTTCACTTTTCCAATTCCACCTTCTGTCGAGAGAAGAGCGCAGCCTGCTTCTGTGCACGAGAGACCGCTTCTTCCACATCACGAACCAACGCATCACCCCTCAGCACCCTGTAAGTCAAGCGATTCCGATGCAGATACAGATACAGCGATGTGCGATATTGGGCGGAGGGAAAAGCTGAAAAGGCGTTTGCGATATCTTTTTTACGTGCGTTTGCCGCTGGCGTGGCATCGCGGGAAAAAATAGAAACGAGCTACACTTTGGCCCCCTCTTTTGACGGCCGACCCAGCACTCTGCGAACAACGAACATCCGTTAACCATCAGCCCTACTGCAGTTAAATCTATCAAAATGGCCAACCCCCGTGTCGAGGAGCTTCCGGACGACGAGCCGACCAACGTCAAGGTCGAGGAGCAGGATGAGGACAGCAGCGATGCCGAGTCCGACATTGAGGTCTCTGCCCCCTCGGGCTCGACCACGGTCATCCACTCGCGCAACGAGAAGAAGGCCCGCAAGCTGCTCGAGAAGCAGAACCTGATCCGCGTCGAGGGCATCACCCGCGTCACCCTGCGCCGCCCCAAGAACGTTCTGTTCGTCATCAACAACCCCGAGGTCTACCGCTCGCCCAGCTCGGGCTGCTACATTGTCTTTGGCGAGGCCAAGGTCGAGGACCTCAACGCTTCGGCCCAGCAGGCCGCTGCCCAGCAGCTCGCCGCTGGTGGTGGCCACGACCACGCCGGCCACGACCACGACCACGATCACGACCACGATCACGACCACGACCACGACCACGCCCACGGCGAGGAGGGTGGTGCCAAGAAGGAGGAGGAGGACGATGACGACGAGGAGGTCGACGCCACCGGCATCGAGGACAAGGACATTGAGCTTGTCCAGACCCAGGCCGGTGTGTCGCGCAAGAAGGCCATCAAGGCGCTGAAAGAAAACGACAACGACATTGTCAATTCGATCATGTCGCTGAGCGTGTAAACTTCTTTCACCGCGCCTTCTCTACAGTATCGACTTGAGTTGAGGAAGTTGTTTGAGGAAAGTTGTTCGAGCGAGAAAAAGTTCTAAAACAGTTGCATCTCTTGCTCTCTCTTGCTCTCTCGACACCTTGACGGCGTCTTTGCTGGGTTGTCGTTTTTTCCCTTCTACAGCCATAATTACCTACCAATTAAAAGAATCTCTTAAGACATGCGTCGTTCCTTTGCCTGCTGTAGTTTTTTGTGTGTCTACTATAATGCTTTCGTCTGGACTGTCAACTTTTCGTTAAGTGTTGGACAATGATATATCATCTCATATACTCCGTACGGAGTATCAAGGCCTGCTATGTGAGGAAGGTGCGCGGGCCACTCTGGTAAACGCTACAGCCAGAATGCTCGACGCTGATTCGCTTCCGGCGGTCCGAGGTAGGAAGGAGCAGAGGAGGTGGCTGCCCGAGGCTGGTGAGCAAAGGAATCCCAGCCAGCACCACAACAAAGCATCAGGTGAATAGACGGAAAGATTGATTTGACTGGCAGAAAATACAAAAATAATCCAGACATATTTTCAATCCCTTCAGTCTATTATGCACGCCATTGTCGTGGCTGTCTGCCGTTGTTATGCGCTGTTTTAATCACGTGACTGGGCCAGACTAGCCGGAATTTTCATTAAGGAAACTCTGCCAGCCGCCCTAGCTTTTCCGAAGTGCCAGGCCCAGGCACAGGAGAGGAGAAGGTAGGGAAGCAGGGAAGGAGCGAGGGAAAACTGGACTCCCGAGCCGTTGTCGTGCTCTTCGCCAAAACTTCTACCAAAAATCACCAACGCATTTGTTTTCTCGACGACACTTTATTCGCACCTCCACCTCCCACCACCCCCGACACCCTGAACCCTCGATTTTTCTTTGAAAGTCATCATGGCTGCTGTAAGTCGACAATGATTTTGCGTCCGGCGGCGCCAATGCGCGCTGCGGCCGTTCCGAAATCGCGCGTTGAGCGAGCGAAGCGAAGCGAGTCAATTGAGCAAAGCGAAGCTCTCGACGATGACGACGAAGACACGACGATGACAAGGACAAAGACAAGGACCAGAAGTACTAACCCCTCGCAGAGAAGCGCTGCCCTTAAGCTCGACTGGGCCAAGGTGACGACGTCGCTGGGCCTGCGCGGCCAGACCGTGGCCTCGCTGCAGGCCTTCAAGAAGCGCAACGACGATGTCCGGCGCAAGGTGCAGGCGCTGTCGGAGCAGCCCACCGAGGTCGACTTTGCGCACTACCGCAGCGTGCTCAATAACACGGCCGTGATTGACGAGATTGAGAAGCGCTTTGCCGCCTTCAAGCCCGCGACGTACGATGTCAGCCGGCAGCTCAAGGCCATTGAGGCCTTTGAGGTCGAGGCTGTGCGCAACGCCGTTGCCACCAAGGAGACGGTCGACCTGGAGCTCAAGGACCTGGAGAAGACGCTCAAGAACATTGACGAGGCCCGCCCCTTTGAGGACCTGACCGTTGACGATGTTGCGGCCGCTGAGCCGTCGATTGACGAGAAGACGTCGAGCCTCGTGTCCAAGGGCCGCTGGGCCGTTCCCGGTTACAAGGTGAGTCCTCCTAAGCCTGAGCAGCCCGAGAGGGATGCCATCTACGCACTCCCCTACTCCCCTTATTACTTTCTATTGCATCGACGGTGGCTGACAACCCCACAGGAGAAGTTTGGCGACCTGGCCGTGGTATAAGCGACTTTCCTCCGCTTTTACTTTCGCCTCGCATCCAGCTTCGTTTCCCCCATTCATCATCATATGTGTACTCTAGCAGCAGCCGTGGAGATAGCGGAGAGAAGATAATATTGGAAAAATACATATTCTTCTTACAAAACAAAACAAAAACAAAGGACATGAAAGCGGACAAGTGTGGGCACTGGCAGACGTTTCTTTCCCTTTTCCCATTGTGTTTATATATCACCCCCCTTGCCCTCTGCTTATCATTTTCAATCAAACAACATTTTACATACACCTGTCCTCACAAATCGAATGTGTTTTGTTTTCATATCTTTTGTTGCCATTCTTTCACCGGAGCTTTCATTATTGGGGCACTGCTATGCCAACGCAGCACGGATTTGTGCTTTATACTACTATAGTAGGTTTGTGAATTGCTTTACTAATCTCTAACATAATGGGAACGGAAAACAAGGAGCAAGACAGACTGTGCCTGCTGCGTAGAGCACGTTACGTCTAATCCAGAAAGGGTGGAAAGAAACCGAAGAAAAGGACCAAAGAGAACCGAAATGACCAATGACCAAAGATCAAAGACCGACGACAACCAAAGAAACAAACCGAAGAAAGCCCGTCCACCAAAGAGAACGTCGACCAGACACCGATCCAACCCAGAAAGGACACCATCACCTCATAATATCTCTCTCCTCACGGCCCACCCGCCACCCAGGCCAGACCGCGCAGCATCGCCGCGTCTGCCTCCAGCGCGCGGTCCATCCACGGCGTCTTGAGCCAGAACGTGTGCGGCCAGCCAACAACCACGTCGACCTGCACCTCGGCGGCGCCGGCCGACTGCAGAGCCTTGGCATAGCACACGCCGTCCGAATACAGCATGTCGTTTGTGCACACCTGGATCCAGTGGCGGGGCTGCTTTTGCAGGAGTGCGGGCGGTGCTTCCAGCGGCATGTAGGGCAGGCCGTCGCGGGGCACAAGACGGTGCATATGGCCGAGCAGCGTGGTGGCGAACTTGGCGTTGGCAGCAGAGGTGTGCAGGCTTCTGAGGGGAGGGGGGATGTAGTCTTGGCCCTTGAAGGCGTCGCTGGTGACGGGGCAGCGGAGGACGACGCCGGCCACGCCCTCGGGAAGGGGATCCTTGGCGGCTTCTTGGGCGACAAACGCGGCCAGTTCGCCGCCACTGGAGCTGCCCACGACCAGCAGCTTGGTTTTTGTGCGGTCCTCGTGCAGGGCGCGGACGTGTTTGTAGGCATCGATGCAGTCGGCGACGCAGGTGCTGGCTGGGTGCTGTGGCATGACGCGGTAGCCGACGGAGTAGACAACCAGAGATGGCGCTGCTTTGCCTTGTCTCGGCGGAAGTTTGGCATCCTTCAAGATCTGCCGGCACGACAGCTCTTCGCTGTCGGCCTCACCAATGTGCAGGCCGCCGCCGTGGATGTAGAGCACTGCGTAGTCGGGGTCCTCGTCGGGGGTGCCGTTGAGAGAGTATGCCAGCAAAGGAACATCATAGGCGTCCACCGACGAAGTCACCGTCAACGGCGTCACATCGATCCCGTCGGCCAGGTGGTGGTGCCGTGCACCGGGCGCCAGCATGCGCGCCGTGAGTTCGCGGCACTCAACCACATAGAGCTTCTGGCGGAGCAGCGGCGGGATGACAGGCCGCGGGTAGGGCAGTTTCTGGTCACGTTCGTACTGGACCCATTCTGGGTCGAGCGGTGGCGGGTCGGCAAGAATGAGGCTGTCAAAGTCAGGAGCAGGCGGTGTTGTTGCAGTTGTTGGCGAAGCTGCTGTACTCGGTGCTTTGCCGGCCGGTAACGATGCGGGCGGTGCCGCCGCGTCTGTTGGATGGGCCATCATGAATCGTGATGTGGGGTCGAGGAGGCTGTGGAAAGAATGACGACGAAGAAAAACGAGAAAAAAGAGAGAAAAAAAGGGGGGGAGAAATAAAAGAAGAAAAAAAGAAGTCTGTAAACAAAAGTTAGAAGCTGTCTATTGGATAATCGTGTGATTGTGGTGCTCCTCGTGGTGGGCGTAGACAATCGAGATAGTGTAGACGAGAGACTAGGGGAGGAGGGACAGCGAAGCCGAGAGCTGCACCGGACAGCAGCTAGCGGACAGGGAGGAACTAGTAGTGTAAAAAATAGGGCAAAAAAGGGCAAACAGGAAAAAAGGGCAAAAAAGAAAAAATGAGGAGAGGATGTGATGGGACAAAAAGCCAGGTCAAAGTCCAGGCCTAGGCCAGAAAGTAAGAAAGCCCAAAGTTTTACGCAGCGCTAGCTGCGGCTGTCCGTGCCTTGGGGGGTAATAAAGTAAACGAAGAGGGGAGGTGCCGTGAGTGATAGGATAGTGAATAGTGAGTGTGATAAGTGAGAGAGTGAGGGAGTGAGCTGTGAAAATCCAAAGAGGTTCTGGGCCTGTCTCGATAACAGGGAATAAAAGTGTAAATAAATCAAGGGGATCGAGGGATCGCCTTGTCTTTTATATCATTGCCGGCAGCCTTTTGAGTAACAACAAGGGATGCCACGACGAAAGCAAGACAATGCCAATACTCGGGGGAGACGAAAGAACAATACCTTGGTGTAGCCCTCCTTGATCCTGTACCGGAGTGTTTCTTCTTGGTCCTTTCTATTTTTGGTTTTTATTATCCCATTTTTTCTAGTTTCCGTTTGTACGTTGCCCTCCCTTGTTTATTTTGTTTTTCTCATGGGGGAGTGTATGATTCGTTTGTCAGAAGGTGACGAGTGACGAATACACAACATGACCAAACAGAAAAACAACAGGGCCAGGCAACCGTAACAGAACACGGAAAGAAAATAGAGGACAATAAGAAAAAGAAAAAGAAAATAAAGAGCCTTAGAAAAAGAGCACGGCAAATAGTACACAAGATACAGGCTACAGGAACCAGGGGGTGACATCTGGGCTGTGTGATAGGCAGGCCACTGGCCTGTGAGAGGACAGACAGCAGGCCCGTGTAAGGGGTCTGATGGAGTCATAAGAAAACACCAAAATAAAAAAAAGGAATGATAGGAAGCGAGTCCGCGGAAGTCGTTCAACGAGGGGGCAGGAAGACGACGAGGCGGAGTCTTGCCGTGTGCCGTGTTTTCTCCTGTGTTGTCGAGACAGAAAGTACACTGTACTCCTGTCATCCGGTGACAATAAAGAAGAGGCAACCGAAGGCAGCAAAGATATGTGAGCCGAGTGTAAAAATCAGGTACCTTTTCTTGCCTGTGAGATTTTGTATGATGAAATGTCGTATCTGGTACAGAAAGTGAGCTGTGAAAAGAAGCGTGTAGAGTACTGTGGTGGTGGATTGTATAAGCTGGAATGTGAAGAAAAAAGGACGAGATTGAAGCAGTTTGAGAAAAAAAGAAGAAAAAGAAGAAAGAAAAAGAAAGAAAAAGAAAAAAGAAGAAAGAAAAGAAAACAAGGACACCGAAAAGAAAAAGGCGAATACCCGAGAGGGAGGAATCAAAAAAAATAGACGAGCCCATGCGAGCGGGTCGGCAGACTGACGGTGAAAGCAAGAAATGATCGACAATCGACAAGTCCAGCACGCCAGCCTTGCTTCCCTTGTCCCCGTATGTTCGTACTTGAGATGATGCTCTTGCACCAAAATTGGGAAAAGATGTGCCGTGTTCGTCCCAGACAGACGGTGGGTGACAGAAAGTAAAAGAAAATGAAAGAAAAAAAGAAGAAGAAAAAGAAAGAAAAAAGGACAGCGACAAACGTATGGGTGCATGACCGAGGCCAAGGACGATCATTAAGGAAAGAAAGACAGGCAGGAAAACGAGGCTGACTTCAGCTCCCGGTGAGAATTCTAGGAAAGAAGGTGTGTCAAGGTGAAGGAGTATCAAGGTGAAGGAGTAGGTATGCTGATTTCGTACACAGTGCGTCGTAGGGCTGCAAGAATGATACATCCGCTTTCTTCAGGTGTGTTGGTTTCACTTACCTTTGATGTTGTTGATATCTGTATTCGGAGTGTACGTTATTGACAGTTTGATGATAATGTGCTTATTCGGTTATTGTCATCTTTATTGGCTTTTTCTTTCTCGATATTTATCTCCTTGATGAAGAGTCGAATCTCTTATATCTTTTTTTTTTTTTTTGATTTGTCTGATCACGGTGTACGACGTACGGTGTGAAATAACTCTGTTTGCTGTAAGGGAGGGAAATGGCCGATGTATGACAGACGTTCAATGAAAAGAGGGGGTGTTTGCGAATGAGGCGGATATCTCTGAACGTGTCCCTGAATCACGCTCGCCACGGCTGGTGATAAGACGACAAGACGAAGAAAGAAAAAGAAAGTACGTCGTAAATAGGAGCGCCAAAAAAATAAGGACTGAAGGACAGAAAAACAGAAGAAAAAAAAAGAAGAAAAAAAGAAAGAAAAAAAAAAGGCCCGAGCTGACAAGGGATGGCGGCGACCCATTCAGCTGGGCCTGCCAACCTTTCTCGGCCTTGTTTTCTTTCCCTTCTTTCTACGTCTTTTGCGAGCGAGGTCTGGGGGTCTCTTCTACTGGGTAACTGAGTAGGGGTGGGCAGTCCGGCAGTGGGATACTACTTGCTTGTAGCTTAGTGGGTTAGGCTTTTGTCGGTCCACACAACGGATAACGGGCGGTGGTTCCTGTCGGTCCCTTTCCCCTGGCACGAAAGCTTTTCTTGTTTCTTCTTAGTGTTGTTTTCTTTTTCTTCTTTTTCTTCCTTCTCTTTCTTTCTTATTTTGCTCCACGCGCAGCTTTTTTGGTGTCTGCGTATCTGTATGGCAGATAAACGAGAAAAAGGCAAAGACAGGGTGCACACAGAAACACACCCGATGCCGGTATGCCGATCAGCTTGTGTTGAAGGTGAAAGAAAAGAAAGTTTATGAGTACGACGTAATACTCCGTAGATAAGGTTAAGACAGACAGGACGGCTCTCCGGCTGGATAGGAATAAGAAAAGAGAAAGATGTGAGGAGGCGCCTCGGTCGACCAGGCCGTCGGGTCTTGTTACCACTCAGTGGGGGAGGAGGGAGAACTCATAAAATCAGTGAGCAGTGAGTGTCAGTGGCAACAAAAGAAGGGTTGACCGGAGTGAGGCGGCAGGCCCCGGTTCTCTGATTCGTGGTCTCTTTTTCCTCCGCAGTAAAAAAAGATGCTCAGTACTCCGTACAGACAGATACTTTACGGTGGCTGGTTTCTCGACTACGAGATCTTACAGGCCTCGTCTCCCCCATACGAAGAGATATCGTAGACAGGGAAAATATGTGGAGAAGAGCAAGCTCAAGAAAGAATGTGTGAGCTTGACCCGAGGCGAGGGGATGCTGAACGGCGGTGCCGTCTTTGAGGAGGAAGAGTTGTAATACTCCGTACACAGTAGTGCGGTCTAGCCTCCGTCTTAGTGGACTTGGGGTCCTGGAGGTCTCGAAAGATCGTCTTCAAGGAAGAAGCGAAGCGAAGCGAAGCGAGAGACGGGAGACCGACCCGCTTTCATTTTTTCCTTTTCCCCTTTTTTCCTTCCTTCTTTTCTTTCTTTTAGCTCTTTTAGCAGTGACAATGACAGGCAGCACATCTTGCAAAGTGCACTTTGCAGTTCTTCACAGCAAGAGAAGATCGCCCACTGTTTGGGGAGGACCTTGCGAGAGACAAAAATGATCCTCTCTATTTTGCGAGGGCTCAGTGCTGGGATGAGACATGCAAAAGGTTGTCAGTGCCAAAGGCATGGGGGAAGAATGGGGGACGAGGGCAGAAATGCGGGTATCTTTGGAAGAGTGTGTGTGTCTCTGTCTCTGTCTCCTGGCGTTCGAGGCGTTTCTGGGCCTCTGGCTTTCTGGAATTGTGTCTGGGAAGTTCTGATTTCCGGTATTCTGGGAGAGGCGGTCTCACTTCGTATCTCCTCTTCATGGGAATGGGGGAAGAGTGGGGAAATGGGGACGGGGCTGCTGAAAACACAGAGACAAGATACAGGGCAGAGTCCGACAGGGGTCAACTTGGAAAGTGAGGCGGGCGGAAGAAGGAAAGAAAAGAAAGAAAAGAAAGGGAAGAAAAAGAAAGAAAAAAAGCAAGAAAAAAAGCAAGTACGGAGTAAAAACCCAGTAACCAGATACGACGTATGAAAGCGAGACTTGTCCAAAGTCGACACGCGGCCTGCAAAGCCGACCGCACGTGGGTGGCATCGGTCATTTTTGACACAAGCTCGACCAGTTCCCTGGAAGACGCACAGCAAAGCAGAAAGAAAGCATGGAACCAGATAGAAAGTATACAGAAAGCACACAGGAAGCATGCTGTAGCGCTGCAATGCGACAAAAAGAAGGCAAGTGTCCTGCAACTGCGCTGCAATGCGCGACCCAAAGCCAAGGCGTGCAACAACGATGGATGCAGGGTGCAAACGCATACGACGTACGGAGTACACATACGCAGGACGCAGGAAGAATATGGCCAGTTCTGGCCTTGCTGGCCTGCCGACCTTCATGCCCACACAGCGGTCGTGCCTGCAGCCTGCCGCTTGTTACCGCAGTTGCTGTCTCTTCTCGCTCCATCTCTCGCTCCGAGACCTCCAGCTACTTCAGCGTCTTCCCTGCAGTTTTTGCCTTTTATATCAGCTTAACCGTGCACGTTGTGCTACCCGTCTGGTCTACCTATCTGATCTACCTATCTGGTGTCAAGCAAGTCAAGCAAGTCAGGCAAAGCCAGGTCGGGCCCATGGGTCGTCAAAGTTGAACAACAAAAAATACAGGGACAAGGACCCCTGGTCTGGTCTAAGCGTGAAGCAGACCCTGAAAATGGACGCTGTCATACTTGTATCATACCGTCGCAGTGAGCTCTGGCCCTTTTTGTTCGCCTCGCCCTCGTCACCTTGGTGCTAATGGAGGTGGTGTTCATCGTGTTACACAAAAAGATGTCGTCGTTTGTCTGTTTGTCTACACTTTCGTTTGTCGTTTACTCGCCCCCACTCTCTGTTTGTAAGTTGTGCTTTTTCTTCTTCTTATTTTCTCTCTCATTTTCTCTCTCTTTATTCACTCTTTTTTTTTTGGCCCCCAGCTGCCAGCTGCTCGGGACGGCCGTTGTCAAGTCGATTTCCGGGACTTTTTGGTGCGCTTTTGCGTGGCGGTAGTGGTGGCGGCAGACAAGAGGGTGTGGCCGTTCCGTTTGCCAAAGCGTAGTGAAGGTGGCCTGGTCTTTCGCTTTGTTGGCCTTCCTCCCCCCACACGCACACACGCACCTTCCCCACTGGCTCAAAAAAATTAGGCATGATGGGAGCGGAAGCCCCCGCCCGTATTAGTGTCACAACTCACAACTCACGAGTAGAAAACGGAAGTAGCGACCGGCGTCCTCAATAGCGCGCCTTCCACAGCGAACGATAGCGCACTTTGCGACAACCTCCCTTCACGGGGCCGACCTCGCCCTTTCATCGTCACCACTCTCGTTCTGTGTTCCGCACACAGGGACCCGCGCTGCGTCACTGCCGTCATTTATTTGCCAGACTGTCATTCTGTGGTAAAGTCCTACTGCTCACAATGTATTGCTATGCAGGTTTCCATGCACTGCATGAACGCGACACAACATTAAATATTGTTGAATAAATACTTGTACATGAACGCAGAGCCATGATACAATATCGGCCGAAGAGCAAAGACAAACAGCGTTGCAAAAAAGCACCGCCGTGTATTGACTGAGTAGGGCAAAGTTACCGACATGCAGACATGCAGACATGCAGACATGCAGACATGCAGACATGCAGACATGCAGACATGCAGACATGCAGACATGCAGACATGCAGACATGCAAACGAAGGAATGGCCTTCTGGGCTTCCTGGTCTTGTGAAGCTAGACCTACCCCGACCTCGTGCATCTCTCGACTCCGTCGGTGTGTGGTGAGGGGGGAGAAGACAATGCGTGTGCGTTGTTCTCTTGGTAGAGAAGGAGGGGAAAGAAGTTGATGCTGACCCTTCTCCCGGGTCTGGGAACGGGTCAGGGAGACGGAGACCGTCAGAGAGGAGGGACGGTTGTCCTCGACTTTTTTCTCTTTTTTCTCTTTTCTCTTTTTTCTCTCTTCTCATCTTTGCTTTTCCCATCTCTGCTTGTTTTGCGACAAATCATCTTTCTGCCGATCCGGTCCACCCAGAGAAACAAAAGAGCAAGACCCAAGAACAAGACCCAGGTCCAGGAAAGCGTGCACGGGACATGCTGCAGGTGTGGGCCAGACCGCCTGAGAATGCGGCTCGGGCAGCAGAGAAGAGGAGACAAAGACAATCAGAGGCAAAGGCCACGCACTTCTCTCGCGGTGTACAAGAGTACGAGGTAGAAAGTAGACAATATCGCTCCCATCTTGATGGGGAAGGGCGGAAAACTAGTCAATTGGTGCAAATGCTTGCAAATGTTGGGACGTATTACGACGTATCACAGAGAGTGTCGAAAATGCACTTTGTCCCTCTCTGGCCTCTTTTCAGTACTGTGTAAGCTGCCAGGTCCGATTCAACTTTCAGCCAGAACCACCGATCGTTACGAAGGCACACCCCCAAAGAGATCATGCACAGAAGGGCACGGGAATAGGCGCAGGCCAACAGAGAACCAACAGGACAAAAGATCCACATTGAACTACGGAGTATTAATTACATTGAACCAAATCTGAGACAACAGTGGACGCTGGTCAGTGCGTTTCTGCAAAGTAGCCGTGGCAGCTCCTATGAGGGATGTCCTCGAAAAAGGTCCATTGAAGCCATTCAAAGAAGGAGCCATGCCGCTGGGAAGGGTGAGTATGAAAGTATGGGCAGCCAAACCGCAAGCTGCAAGATTGTATCCAATAAACGAATACGGAGTACCGTAGTAGCGAGTTTAGATGGGGGGACCAAGCAGAAAAGGAGGAGAAGCCAGAACTCAGTACTGGCAAAGAGCAATCGCATACGGAGAATGAACACTCCAATAGCAAGTACGTCGTACTCGTAGAGGAACGAGAAAAATAAATCTATCAAAAAGAAACGGACGTCAAACGAGTGGCGAAGCGAGGAGACGCCATGTTCAGCCCCCTTTTTTGTGGCAAAGGCAGAATGGCAAATGGGAAACCAAGAAACCAAGAAACCAAGAAGGAGCTGAAGACGTCTTGACCGGCGAGAAAAAGAAATCAACAGGAAAAAAAGTCAACTAAGAAAAGGAAACAGACATTGGCCGAGCGTCTTTAAGCGACACCAAGCGAGAGATTCGTTTGCGGTCGGCATCCCTTTCCTTTTCCAAAAACAGGGCAACACAGATGAGGCGAGTCAGGTACCATAGAGTAACTCCAACACAACACTGTAAAAGGCAATGAGCAGCGTCTGCCGCGTTTGGTAGGCAAGCTGCAATCAAGGTGTCCTAATTAGGAAAGTGAACAAAGTGTACGGAGAACTCCGTAATTGCCCCGTAGGAAGATGGACTTTTAAAGGATTCAAGATGGACATGCGGAATATGGGGATGCGAACAAGAAAGCATGGCGATGCGTGTTTCACCGCAACATGGCGGTTCGATCTTTGTGCCTACTATGTACGTCGTACTCTCCAAGCTTTTTGTATGCTCAAGCCTTGCAGCCTGCATGCAGACTTGCAGACGATGTCGGTGCATACGCTTGAAAGTGCCCAAGTATATTCAGTTCACCTCTGGATGCGTCAAGCACGCTCACTGCACATTGCACGTGTATTTTCGGTCATATATTCTCTTTATTCTCCTTCTCCGTCTCGTATTATCTATTTCTTTGCTCCGTTCCTTTGTTCTTCGTTTCTCTATTATGATCTCCGGTAGATTTCCTTATCTGTAGGATCGCCTTGCTGTCTGCATTGTCTGGTACCAAAAAAAGGTGGGTTCGGCCTGCATGAGGACAACATCATATGACTGCGAGACTGCCCAGTCTTACAGGTCAAGGGTCCAGGTGAGGAGAAAGAGGCAAGATGCCGACCTGGGAGATGGGAGGCGAGACAACGGGTGACATTTCCCTGGTTGATATCGAGATCCTCTACTCCGTAGATTTTTTAGATAGACGTTGTTTGTAAATAAAATAAGAAATTGATCGTTGTTGATTTTCTTTGTTCAAAAATCAGTATACAATAAATTTAGAATATATTGAGAAATATCATTGGTGAGCCTTCGTATCGCTCGACGAGTTATTCCACGACTAGAGTCTCGTAAGATACGGCATACTCACCGCCTTATGCGTCGTCCACACCGTGTAATCGTCACGATAGATAGGAGCTCACCGTGACCTTGTCCTTTGTTCCTTACTTTCTTTGCCTTCCTCGCACCTTTTCCGCACATGTCTCAGCTCGCATGGTCCATGGACTCGGACATTTGACTGCCCGGTATGCATCATCGCTGTTTTGGAGACTTTCAACGTCCGTCTCGTCTTTTGCCGCCGGCCCTGGTCTTTCTACCCCCACAACTAGACGACCAACGGTGCTGAAAAGTCAGCTGCATGGTGTTGTATTTATTGTACAGTCGACGTCGTCGCACGGATCTAGCTGCCATCTCGCCTTTCTCTCCACCTCTCCACATACTCAAACCTGTCTGTGTAACCGATCAAAACAGGCCATAATGGGCATTGCGTCTGACCAGGCGTTCCTGTAGTGGAAGTGAGCGCCAGAGCACGACTGACCTTGCGGCATTGTGTTTGCGAGGTCATCGCAAGGTTGCGCTGCTCTTGTGCTGTTGCCACTCGCACCTCTTTGTGCTTGTGCTGCTGCTGCTGCTGCTGTGTACATCTCGGCACTTGTTCTGTTGGCTGCCCTGACTGCCCTGACGGCTGCCCTGACGTTGCCGAGTATCGGCAGAGCCGCAGTTGGTGCCCAATTTGGCAGTGAATATACAAACAAACCTGTCCACGTTCGTCCATAGCAGGTAGCCCCTTGCGATGAGTGTTGTACATCGTACATCGTGCGCTGTATGACTGATAAGGCAGCACATGGTCGTAGAAAAGTGAAAAGGCATGTCGTATAACGTTAAAGACAAGAGGAGGCGCCCGACTTTCTTGAAATGTTCAGCTGGCAGGAGCCATTCTCCCCGGCAAATCCTCTGCACGCAGTCTATGAACGGGACCACATACGGAGGGGAGCACAGCAAAGACTGGATGTGGCGAAAACAAAGTCACGAAAAAGAGACGGAAAAAAGGAACGCGAAAAAAAGAGTCGAAAGAGTCGAAAGAGTCGAAAGAGTCGAAAGAGTCGAAAGAGTCGAAAGAGTCGAAAGAGTCGAAAGAGTCGAAAGAGTCGAAAGAGTCGAAAGAGTCGAAAAGAGTCGAAAGGTGCGGAATGACAGAGGGTTGGCGGATATGCGTTGACTAACGGCAGCTGAGAGAAAAGCTGGACATGATGGCCATCGGTCCGTTTGTCAGGAAAGAATCCAATGGGTTAGACCTATCAGAGCGACGACAACGACTCTAAAGGTGCACATTGGGCAGGCTTGGATAGGCCATGAAGGCAGCAGACCGGTGAGCAAGACGACCTATCACGGAGGTTTTCTCTCACTCTGCTCAGTCTGCTGCAACCGTAGAGGACACCTCCATGACACCTTATGACACCTCTTTGTTCTGCGTCAGTCGGGCCTGTGCCGCTCCCGAGGTGTGCCGAGCGTCCGTTTGTCTTTTTGGTAACGCAGCAGTACCAGTACCACATCCGACGATGACTTGGCCGATGCGAGCCAATACGACGGCAGGACAGTGTAGGCAGTGTAGACAAGCGGCAGCCGTCGGCTAGGGGGAGGGAAGTAATAAGAGCCGCACATATAAGTGGCCCGACACGATGTGCAGCGAAGCAAAAGTGACGTTCGGTGGTGTGCGATGATGTAAAAATAAATTCAAAAACTGTCCTGCCCTCGTAGGTATCGTGATTGCCAAAAAAAGAAGAAAAAAAAAAAAAAAACCGTAAAAATACATCGACTTGGAGACCCGGCTCGTAACTACATCGACTAACAATCCGACTCGTCCACTTCGTGGACTCGCCAGATCAGTCGTACTCCATATCATCGGCGTCGTTGCCTTCGCGGTCCGCAAACTGCATGTACGCAGGCGCATCGTCCGCCCCAGAATCGGCCTCGTCACCCATCACCCGCCGCCATGCCACCTTGACTCTTTCGAGCGGCGCGTCCTGCACCATGAGGTCGACGGGTAGTGGCGGGAAGCGGAATGTGAGGCCGGTCTGTTGTTTCTCTTTTTTCTCTTCTTTCCGAGTTGCTGGCTCTGCCTTCTCAGACTCGGACTGTTCTGCCCTTGGTCGCTCGTAGTAGAGTTGGTAGAGGACAGGAGTACTCTTGCTCTCGCTCTCGCCCTCATCCTCTTCACTAGCAGCCTCCTTGGCAAAGGCAGCTTGCAGGGTTGCCAGTGTGCTTTCCAGTATGGCCTTGCTGTTCACGGTACGAATCGTTGTAAAGTGTAAAACGCCTGTGGAGTTAGTCCAGTGTTCTCTGCAAATAAGCGAAAGAAGCGAAAGAAGGAACAGCAGCAAAGAGGTACGTAAAGAAAGCAATCAGATACGAATATGGTCTCGTCAAAGCAAGAGCTCAGACAATGTAGATAAGTTTTTTGATTCAGAGATCATCATGTAGCTTTCGGGGTGGGGGAGGAGGCAAAACAGGAGAAACAGAAAAGGAAAACAGAAAAAGAAAACAAGAACGAAGGAGAAAGGGAGGGGACTCACTCTGACCAACTGGGCACTCTCCGGTGTCACTGGAGTGTGCCGTGACAAACACGGGATGCTCAGTTGCCGGCCCATCGGCCGACACGGACGCTGGCCGTCTGGCCGGAAGGGCTATCACCGCCCCACCGGCCACGGGCGCACCCTCGACTGTCGGTGCAAACAAGAAGGGCAATGGAGCACCGACCACGGCAATCAACCGGCTAAGCTGTTGGCCGTCGGCAGCGGCCGGGGGTGCAGCAGCCTCCGCTTCTGTGGGCTCTGCGGACTCGACAATGTCTTCATCACCACGCACGAGCAGCTTCGTCTTGACCGTCATGTCGCGCGTCAGCTCCAGCTCGAGCAGCTCACCATCTCCATCTCCATCTGTTGGCGCCACGGCCTTGACAGACTTGATGCCGCTACCCAGCATGTAGATACTACCGCCGACGGCCGCCGCACGACACGCCACCTGCACAATCTCGCCGCAGCCGCCCCACTTGGGATACACGGCCGCGAACCCGGGACCGAAGAGGCCCATGGACGAGATGTGCCGGTGCAGCCGCGTCAGGCCCTGGCGGACGGTGACGGCGGGTCCATCTAGTGACAGCGTCAGGGCCAAGACGTTGTCCCTCAGCGTGTCGTCGAGATTGTAAGAGGACTGCAAAAACGCGCCCATCGGTTCGTCTTGGTGTGTGCGCCAACCACCTTCGCCCTCCTCCTCGCCGCCCTCGGGGTCAAACGAGAGCACAAACTTGAGAAACTTCATCAGCTGGCGCTTCGCCCGGGTGGGCATGGCGGTGCTGGCAAAGACGTCTTCGCGCGTGGCGGGGATGCGGTGGATGGAGGGAGTGGGAGTCGACGGATCGAGAACGAAGAAGGAGGAGACGGCCAGGAACTCGAGCTGGCGGAACGCTCTCGACGACACGAGAAGGTCGACAAGCGCAGACCGCGCATGCAGGAATTGCGGTGCCAGAGCGACCGAGTAAGCTGAGAGGGGGCCCAGCTTTGGTGCACTCGTGTCGTTTGGGGATGGCGATCGCACCGCCGACGCTTCCGGCCGAGCCGCAGCCCAGGCGTCGGCTTCATTAAGACTCAAGGCCGCCTCGGACCCGCCATAGTACCGGTTGGGGTCGATGTGCAGGATGTTCTTGTTGGAGCGGGAGAGAGAACTGTATTGTCGCGGACACATGAAATCACATCAGGGGGCTAAAGTCAGTCAGAAACAAGATCTCGGTCGCTTGGAAATCAAAAGCAGAAAAGAGATGAGAGAAGAGAAAAGAGAAGAGAAAAGAGAAGAGAAGACGTACAGCGCAAGAAGAGACTGTTGCAGCCCCGTGCCGCAGATGACAACATCCCAAATGGTGTCTGAAAGGGACTCCATGACTTTGTGTATGTGTTGGTATCTGGGCAGTGAAGCCTGCTTGAACAGACTGAAAAGGAAAAGAAAACAAGAGAAAGGGAGAAGCTTTTCGATAGGCAGAAATTGGGGGAGCAAGACTTTCGTAGGTCGATGTGGGGCAGGCACCTTCCTGTGCAGCTGCTGGCAGACGGTGCGGAGAAACATGTGTCCGCGCCAAGGCTCCACCGCTCACTATGAAAAAGCTTTCTCACCAGCTTTGGCCATCTCAACTTGTCTCTCTCCTCTTCTCTTCACAACCCACTCTGCCACCGAATGCAACGGCTGCTCACAACCCATGTCTCGTACATGCCGATGGCTGCCCGTGCTGCATTGCCGGACCTTCTGCGAGCCTTCACTGGAGCGCATACCCAAATGCTGCAGAGTGGGAGATTGAACACGAAAACCCCACCTGTATCTACTGCCCTTGATTTTAAGGGGCGACCCTCAAGCCTGTAAGGATGGTTCGAAAGGTCGGGACATTATCTCTCTCGTGGCATCATATGGGCTCTCAGTGCTCAGTGCTCAGTGCTCAGTGCTCATTTGTGCAAAGTACGTACGTTGTGTGTGTCTAATCATGTATTATGCCTATAAACGCCATGCCAATGCTATGTGATGGTTGAGAAATACTTTGACGATATATCTCTTTTGATGTGGTCATTTTATTCCGGTCCCGGGTTAGGCCAGCCCTCATATTTATATTTCTGGGAGTCTGCGTGAGAGCACCGGCAGCCGTGTGGCTCCCTGTTGCCGGCATGCTGTGTCCTGACGCTTTACCAGATTGCAACCAGACTACAGTCCCAATCATCTTGAGTGACATGGCCCGGCATGCCTGGCTTAGATGTTGCCGTGCGAGCTCATTCTGCCCTTCTGTTTCCGCTGATACCTTGGCTTGCCTCTTTGTTGTTCCTCCTCGTGGGTATCTTTATCTCTGAGACCATGCCCTTCGGTGGTGCCGTAGCTATAATCTTTGTGTAATCTTCGTCGTCTATGTTGTCCCTTCCCATCATATCATCTCCCCTTCACGGTCCCTGCAGGGCCTTGTTCAAGCTCGCCCACCGCTTCTCCGCCGACGCCACGAGTGTGTGCAGCTCCTCGGGCCCCACTAGCACGCCGCCGCTCTTGGACAGCGCCCGCACCACCGTTTTGGCCCTGCCAGTCCCCTTGGAGCAGTCCACGACCACCGTCACTGTCTCGTGGCACTGGCCCTCTTCGAAGCGGTCCGGGTCTTGGAGGATCCAGTGGGCACCGGCCGCTTCACTGCTCTGTCTCTGCTGCCGCTTGCGGTTCTCAACCAACACAACGGCGGTCGACGCAACGGGTAAGCCCCGAAGCGTCAAGGGAGGAGCAGGCGTGACGAACGGCGGCGAACACACGACACGGTCGCGGTCGGCGTCCCAGCGGGCATGCGGCAGACGGGTATCGCGGAGAGCAGCCACAATTGCGGCCCAGGCGGCGTCCAGCGGGTTGCCGTCAAACGAGAGGAACAGCAAGTCGATGTAGAGTGTCCAGTAGGCCTTGATCTCGGGTGTGCGGTCTTCTGAGGAGTCGTCCTCTTCGTTGTCCCCGTCCCCGTCGACCTCCATCTCTTCATCGCTCTCGCCGCTCGTCCGCTGGCTCGGCGTGTGCCAAATCTTGAGCCCGTTGGCATCCACGAGGCCACTGCTGTGCAGCAGCGCATACAGCCGCGTGCTCAGCACCTGCGCCAAAACAGACGGCGGTCCACCCGGCAAGAACTCGGGCGCGCTGCCCGTGGCCAGCTCCAAGTTCGGCACCAGCAAATCATAGTCGCGCAGCTGACGGCGGTTGTCGGCTTCGGCGGCTGGTGTGCCATCCTGCTCGGGCGTGACGGTGGACGGCCGGTACTGCGGGATGTTTGTCACGGGCAGAATCTCGCCGCGGACGCCGCAGATGACGCGGGTCTTGCCCAGGCGGACAGCGGCCGAGCCGTGAGCCTGCGAGAGCGAGCCTGTGTGAACGTCAAAGTCGCGGGCCTCGTCCGGGGTGCGGCCGTTGGGGCGGGTGCCCTTGGCGGAGGAGTCGTCTTCTTCACTTCTTGCAAGATTGGCGACGAGAAACTCGTGGGGAGCAATCTTGGCAAAGATGGGGCGGGCCAATTGGCCCTTTTGTTGTGCCATCGTGTGTGTGTAAAAGAGTCTGGAAGGGGACTGGAGCGTGTGGGGAGGATCGTAGAGTCGTAAAGGCTGACGTTGAAGTCGGTTGGTCGCTCGATGTTTGGTGATGCTTCTTTCTGCCAGGCAAATTTTCTTGGGCGATAAGAAACTGCGATAAAGAGCTCGATAAAGAGCTGGCCTGGACGACTAGGAGCTAGCTTGCTTTCAGCGGACTTGGCGGTATGGCATGTCGCTACCAGCGCCTATCGCCTGGACGATTTAGTGTGGTTAGGGATCAGCAGCAGCCAGTACGGAGTATTTACGTCGTACAGATGCTGCAGGGCAATTAAGATGTGCCTACTCGAATATAGCCCGCATCGACGACGTCTTGAGATATTTCGAGATATTACAGATCTTTTTCGAGAATGGTATGCGATTGTATTTGTATGTCCAATCTAGGAGAAATATAAACAGGTAGAAAATGAAAATGCCGCAGTACGAAACCCAAGAAATGTACAATGCCAGTTTGACAACCAATGCAAGGAAGAAAAAGAAGAAGAAAAAAGCAAGAAAAAAAAAAAAAAAAAAAAAAAAAAAAGGATCACCACCCAGAGATGGACGTGGAAATAAAAAGCAAATAAATACAGTGCCGAAAATGTGCCGCAAATGTGCCGCAAATGCAAGATGCAATACGTCGTACGCCAGATGCAAAACGAAAAAGAAAACATGTGCAGCTGCCAAATCTCGAGTGGCTGAGCGAGCCGGCGCTCATATCATCTTCATCTCATAACGAAGGCTACCACTTCAGATCACGCCACCGGGATATCTTTCGACGGATCCCGAGCGTGCCAGGGCCTCCGAAACTGCCTCTGTCGTGGCCGGCAGCAGTCCCACAGTTAGACTGACTGTTAGACTGACTGTTAGACTGACTGTTAGACTGACCACTGCCACCTCCACCGGCCGCCTTCCGCCGCAAATCGCCATCGTCGTCTGGAATCTCGCGTGCAGCCGACGGTCGTGCCGATCCAGCGGGGTCCTTGACCAGCTTGCGCGGCGGTGGCCGTTCACGTTCGCCCGACCACGACGGCCGTCGCGCATCGGCGGCTGCGAGCCATGAGCGGTGCAGGTTGCGTTGTGAGCGGACGGCGTAGTAGCGGTGCTGCTGCTGCTGTTGCTGTTGCGAAATCAGATTCTGGCCGCTGCCGATGCTGCCACACAGACTGCTCCGGTCGGGCCCGTTAAGCAAGACTTCGTAGCCCGAGGCCGAGGCAGACGCCAGCGAGACGGATATGATGCTGCCCTCGCGGTGGAGGGGCTCAAACGGCGCCGGGGATGGATGTCCAGAATGTCCGGGATGTCCGGGATGTCCGGGGAGAGGAGTAAAGTGGTCGCCGGTGCGTCGGACGAGCTTGGCACGAGGGGCAGGCGGTTCGTGAGCTTGGGACTGAGACTGCGACGGCATTGGCGTCTGCGACCGGCCAAAGAGGCGTGGCATTGAGCTGGCGAGAGTGTGCATCGTGAAGGAGTGAGGTGGTTGTTCACATACGGTCGTTTGGATCGGTCGTCGTCCAGCCACCCTTCATATGCTCGAGTCAACTCGAAGTGGTGCACAAAGTGAATGATGGCACAAAGAAAAGAGACTCAAACCCAGTCGACGACTTTGACGACTTGACGACCGCAAAGAAACACAAATCACACAACAAGATGTTTAACAAAAACAACTCAAAACAACGAACGAGACAATATTCACGTCAGCCCAAATTGGTGAGTCCCTGTCTCTGTGTGTCTCTCACACGCGTTTCGCGGTCGGCCATTCACTGATCCGTCTGTTGGTGATACGGTCTTGTCTCGTCTTTGCGTTCCCTGTGTTTCCCGTGTTCCCTGTGTTTTCTGTGTTTCCTGTGTTTGCCCGCGTTTTACCCGCATTTGTTTCCCTGCTCCTCTTCATGGGCAAGAATAGGCAGGAGCTGACAGGAGTGGCTGGGCCAGTACTCCGTAGGCAGGAACAAGCAGAGGCAGCGAGGTGAGGGGCAAACTGGGGGAAAGAGCGACTGACCGTGGCCCAGGACCGCGCTGCCTCGCCTCGGACTTTTGGTGGTCAGCGCATCTCGACCTCTCATTCGCCCGCCCACAAAAAGGATCCCAGCTTGGACCTGCATTTTGGTCAAAGGAATGCGCCTCTCCAAAGAATGGCACTCCCAACTTGCCAGCCACCACAAACCCACGACGCATGGCAGTCAAGTCAGGCCACAAGAAAAGGGGTACTCTGTAGAGAAGGAAGGAGAAAGACATGAAGGCTGCTTCCTGCTTCTTTTGGGCATATTTTGCTTCAACCGCGAGGCGCTCTTTCCAAAAACAATGCCGAGCGTCGAGGTACAGTGTGCCTGCTCGATCGTCGACCGTTAGCACTCGCACCAACGGGGCAACTGCCACCCGCCAACTGTGGTCTGTGCCTTTGTCAACGCTTCCTTCCTTGCTCCTAAACATCTTAAATAGTACAACTTCATTTCGACATCTCGATCCTCTTTTGATCCTTATTCACGGCTTCAACTTCACGTTAGAAATGCTCCTTTTTTCTTGATGGGAGGCTGAGCTTACTTTTATATGTATATCAGGCGCAGGGTGCGTGAGCAATTTGTTTTTGATACGACTGTAAAAAGTGAGATATATGCACCGTAAACAAAGAACAAAGCAGAAGCAGTCTGCATCTTAAAGATTTCATTGCTTATCAACTCTGCGAGTCCTTACTAGAATTCTCCATCACTCTATTAACTGCCATCTCAATGGGAAAAATGCAATATGCTGCCGTCCGGCCTGTCCACCTGTCAAGTCAACGGGTGCCCACAGGTCCAGCAAAACCCACCGGCTACATGCCCAGCCCAGCGCGCATACTTCCGTTGTTGTACTCTGTAAGTGTACTCGTGTATATGTATGTGTACATGTGTACACTGACAAAAAGTTCGGCAGCTCGGGTGCATCCCGTCGGTCGTGAGAAGAGTGCGGGGAAGAGGAGTCCCGTCAATGGATGCCATGAGATGCCATGAGATGCCATGAGATGCTATGAGAAGCTATTAGGTAAGTAGACACCTGTAAATAAGGGGCTGTAAGGAGAAGAGTAGACAAGACAAGTCGTCAAAACAAGCAAACACGAGGAAACTGCGTGTTCTGGCCCGCTAGACACATCTCTGCTATTGTCCGCGTATGGTGGGCAGACAACAGATTTGGGCCCCGCCCGTCGGTGGTGATGTGAAGGGCAGAGGGCACCTTCTCAAAATGATTGTTGAATATCGCCCACTTTAAAGTATGGGGTGTCAGTGATGGCTACTTTCCATTCCAAACATGCTATTTTGTGCATTTGTGCAAACTGCCTTCCTTTTACGACGTATACGTAACTTGGCAGAGGAAATCCTGCATGACTCGCGCCTTCCCTCTCTCACCTCCTCTTCCTGCCTCTATTCCCTTTCTTGCTCCATGCTCCGAACTCGACTGCAATGGTTTGATCGGAGCCTGCACACTTGCATCGTAGCTGGGTCTTATCTCGTGACGAGCCCGCCCTCACCAACGGGACTCCCTCCTTCCCTCTTTCCCTCTTTCCTCTTCCTTCCCCCGTTTGCTGCTTTCCTCAATCAGGAAGGCGCGATATGGTCGCATCTGAATCATGAAGGGTGGGGAGGGCGAGAGAAGGACGACCAACCAAATCGTGCGAGGAAGGTACAAAACAGAGAACTGCCGATACAGTCTGCAAAGAGAGATGGCACACTGTACCGCTAGATCGTTTCTAGAAGGTCTTTTAGCTAACGTTGAGTTTAAACGGGGGGCTCCTTCCCGCAACGACAAAGTATGATGCCTCAACGTTGGATGGCTCCTTCCTTGCAACAGAAAGTACTTGCACAATGGGGGAAAGTACTCACTGTATCGTCTCATTCTTGTTCTTCTTGCCCTTCTTGCCCTTGTGGATTGGGCCACTGGGCAGCTAAACCCGGGTGGCTCCTTCCTACATCGTGTTAATCACCTTTCCTCCTCCTGTTGATCATCTTCGTAGCTCCTCTCCCTGCTCAGTACTGCTAGCCTCTCTCTCACTCTCTTATTCCTCCAAAGTTCTCATCAGTCTCACCACACACCCGCTACTCGCCCGCTTCCCGCCCGCTTCCCGCACCACCATGGGAGCCTAGAGACCTCGTGAAGAGAAAAAAAGCACGCAAAAAGGTGTCTATTTTGGCAAACTCCAAGTCGACGACCGGGAAAGGTCCGACAGTGTGCAAAGCCCGAAACGGCCCCTCGAAATGCCGCAGAGCTCACAACAAATCCAGCTACCCAAACCAAACCAAACCCCGGAGATATCTTTCGCTGCTGCATCGACTGCCCATTGCAGCAGTGCAGCCGAGCTCCTCTCGCCTACGGAGCATTGTACACCCCCGTCGCTCACATCCACAATTGCCCGGACACGAAGGCAGCATTGCACTGTTGCCACTCCCCGCCTCTTATCGAGCCTTCTTTGCTATCCGTCCTGCCATCTGCTGTCCTGATACACTACGGAGTACAATCTGGTCCTTTTGCTATCGCAGCCGCAACGATAGCTACCTGCCGTGTTCCTGCAGCCTCTTTTTGGAGAGTGCTGTTGGCGAGCTCGTCCAAGCTTAAAGAGGGGAGAGAATGAGCAAAGCTGGTTGACAGCATCACTGAGGAGATACGGCACGACTTCCCTAGAGGTATCTGTTAACCTGTCGACCTGTCGCCCCAACCGCCAACCCCGTCCTCTTGGCGAAGCGAGCTTCCTCAGCATGCACACAGTCCTCCCTGATGCCTTGTCTTTCTTCTCTTCGAACTCCTACTGTAACCTCGGGTGTATGGTTCTTACAACGCTGCTATCGGCATCGGAGCGTTGGCCCAGAGCAAGGGCTAGAACGGTCTAGGGGAGACCTGAGAAGTGAGATACGGCGCGGCAACGAACCCTTTTCGTGTATATTTAGTCCGTACGATGTACTCCCTCCGTACACACGAGTACGACGGTCGAGACAGAGCGCCATCATCTCTCCGTACGAGCTTTCGACCACGACGTGGAGGGAAAGTGGAACATCCTACGAAGTAAGTCGACAGGCTGAAGATGTATGTGTATTACGAGTAATACATCGTATATCACAGTACATACTATGTGCTCGACGCGCAATTTCTATCTCTGTTTCGTTAGCAGAAGAGAGAGAGACAGCCAACACACTCACAGACACACAGACACTCACAGACACTCACAGACAACTTGCAGCCAACCACAACCCCCGGCCCAATCATCTCCACCCACACACATCCTTTGCTAGCTGCCGATCTCAGTGGTTTGGGGAAAACGCACCTACCGTGCGTCCGGCACTGTCCTCCTTTTCTCTCCTTGTCTCTCCTTCTCTCTCAGTCTCTCAAAGAAGGAGGGTGCGGGTTGCGCTCCTTGATCCTAAGCTTGCCCGCATGAGGAAATGAGAAAACAAAGGCCGAACAGGTGAGAGCGGGGTTCCTCCCCAACCCCGAACGAAAATACTCGATTTGACGACATTGGATGCTTTTTTTTGTCCTTTTCTGGCATCCATCACGACGGGATCACCACGAGAAAAGCAAGGTGAAGAGAGACGATCACAAAGAAAGTCCCTGCACCACATAGGGCTTGAACCGCTCATCCAGGAGCCCTTTTTTTTCTTAGAACAACGCATTTTTTTCCTTTTCCACGAGCGATGTTCCCATCCCATGCGGGCCTTTTTGTCGTGGCAAAAAGTAGAGGAACCGGGGGGGGGGGGGCTGCTCTCACAACTTACGCTACAACTGGTGGGCCTCCATACGACCTCAGCACGTCAAAATCGGACGCGGCCGCCGCGTCTCCCTGTGGGTAAGAGAGACGAATTGTCTTGACCTTGAGTGAAGCATCGACAGCATATCTCCTCCCTCTCTGGGTTAGGCGTGCTGACCGCTACCGCTGCGACTATCCCAAAATACTCAATGGTGAAGCGCTTGAACTCTTGGGAGGTGAGACCCGGGTTGCGAAAGTCAACAACGAAAGAGGATACTCGGGAGACGTGAGCACACTCACACACTCACACACTCACACACTCACACACTCAAATATACTTCCGTGTCTCTATTCGCTGTGCCGGAAATCAACATATCTCAGTGACATTATGCCTGTGCCAAGAACAAAATTGTCAAAGCAGGATCCCCGAGAGGCCCCCCTCCCCCCAGCACGAAAAGCTTGGCTCTATGAGATAAGGATACGGGAACTCTGACACGCCGAGCAATTCTCACGCTCTCTCACTCACTTTCTCGTTTAATTTCTGGGGGAGGCGACCTCGCGACCAAGACGACCAAGACAAGATGACCGACAGCTAGACCGTGTGGCGAGCGAATAAAAAGCCTGGATTCACTGGCTCGTCCGCTCCGGGGCGTTGCCGATCAATTCGAGATGTCGACCGCCAACGAGCCCAACAGTTCTGCAAAATGACAATCATCCGTTACATAATACACCTCCGTACGAGAAAAATATCAAGCTCGACAAGGTCACAAAGATCCAAAAAAAAAAAAAAAAAAAAAAGGTTGTCTGATGCTAAAAGCGCAAAGATATACCGCGGTCGCCCAACTTCTCTGTATATACACAGCAAAGTCTGCTGGCCCTATCAGCCCGGAGGCTATGAGAATAGGGAGCGACCCTCCGGCCAAGACAGCCGCCGATCACTTCGATTAGAGTCATTATGGTCCGACTTGGCCTCGACCAACGACCGGTCGTATCAAGCCCCCCCCCCTTTTTTTTTACCCTCCTTCTCGATCTTCCTTCTCGAACGATACTAGCTGAACACCATCTCACCATGTCTCGCATTTCTTGCTCGAGTTGGTCCTTTGAGAGAGCCACCATCTCTGATTCTTCATGTTCTTGATGTTCTCGACGTTCTTTTTCTCTCTTTTTTTCTGTATCCAATGTGCTTCCAGACGCCGATGCTCCTCGCCTTGTCGCGGTCTTGGCAACCCCCTTCCCTCCCTGCTTCCTTCCCATGCGGCTTTTTGTCTTTTTTGTTTTCTACATCTCGATGCACGGTCTATCTCTTCCGCGTACTCTTGTTGTGTGGAAACAACAGCAGCAGCAACAACAACAGCATTAAAAAAAGGGTGCAGGGGGAGAAGGGAAAAAAAAAGAAAGTTGCAGGGTGCTCTGCAGATGCAGTCCCGGACGTAACGTTGAACGGGGCAAACTCTCTTTTTCTCTTCTCAGTGTGCTTTTGTCTTGCTGCACACACAGGCACACAAGCACACAAAAGTGGCTCAATCAGTGGCTAGGCAGTGCGGTACCAACGACTCTGCAATCATGGATGCAGCCAACTTTTTTCGCTATCAATTGACAAGCTCAGACCTTCAGCGCCCCTGCCCTGCCCCGGCCTCTATCTCTGGAGTCTCTTTCCACTCTCTTCTCTCTGTCCAACGGCGATCGTGCTATTTGCTCTCACACCAGACTGATTGTAACAGACCAGCATTGATATGAAAACTAGTGGGCTCTTTATTTTGACGACTAACCGAAAAAAATTATGTCACATATCTGGCATACACGAGCCGGCTTGGCTTTCTGGTGCCAATTTTGCTTGTCAATTTGTTGCTGTCTTGGTGTTCTTGGCAAGCCTTCTTGTTTGCTACAAGCATTCCACAAGCATTCTCCAAGCAATGTCCAAGAAACCCAAGAGAGTCCTAGAGATTTCCCCAGTCTTAGTCGTTTCTATTGGGAATTGAGCACTTTCCTCTTTGGACGATTTGACAACAAACAAAGCCTTGCCCTATTTCTTTTCTTTTTCTTTTCTTTTCTTCTTCTTCTTTTTTTTTTCTTTTCTTTTTCTTTTCTTGTTCTTTTCTTGTTCTTTTCTTGTTCTTTTCTTGACTGCTTCCTTATCGTTTACTTGGCGAAAGCGGGACAAGACAAGGCCAAGGTGGCTGCAGCGGCATACCGCAGCACCTTCACGAAAAGCTGCAAGCTTCACAAAAGCGAAACACACGGACGCCTTTATTTATATCTTGGCCGCCCTAGCGAGAGCGGGAAATCGAAAATATACGGAGCTAGTATTACACTGTATATGTACGACGTATTACACCATCGACCCTTGGCAGTACATGCAGGCAAAAGCACTAATACCCCGTACGGACTATGCGTTTGTGCGTGTGTGCGTGCGCTCTTGCATCCCAAGGATCCAAGGATGCTTTTCTTTCTCGCTTCCCACACGGGCCACACTTCTCCTTCTATGTCTTTCAAAACAGGCAAAGTTCCGCGCTCCCTCCAGCCCAGTCCTTTTCCTAATGGGCCCTAATTATGCTCGAAACTTCGGCAGACAAAGGCATACCTCCAGTGGAGGAAGCTGGGATACTGCCCGGCCTCCTTCTGTGCTTGGTTCTAGTGCGGCTTGCAGCAAGCTCGCCACACCACCACTACGGAATCAAAGTTGCACCGTTGTCCTCCGCATAGGCAGGAAGAAAGGCGGCTAGCTTCAGGGCCACATCCGTCCGCAAAATGGCCTAAACGTTATTCCTCTTCGTCTCTCGTCCTTCTTTGGACGAGGGGGACTAACACAATGCACTCCCATTGGTTTAGGTTTCTTTTATCGCTGCTTTGCTATGGAAGCAGTCTGCGGGTGTCCTATTTAGGAAGGTCAACGACACCTCGTCTTCGCAAAGGCGCACATCACACAAAAGAAGGGCAGAGAGGAGAAGGAAAGTACACAGACGAACTATTGTGGAAAATGACGATTCGGTTTCTTTTTATTGCCTTAATATGCCTTGTTATGCCTTGTTCATTGGGGCGCTTTAAGTTTTTGGAAGGTCGACGTGAACCTTGCTTTTCGTCATTGGCGTCTACTGAGAGCCTGGGATACCTGGGGCCGGACGCCTTATGTCACTTTCATTTCTTCCACATGCCATATTGGCAGGTAGGAAACATGAAAATAGTGAAAGTGGCAAAATGGAGGAGCGCGTGTCAGTTTACACTTTTCCCACTTTGCAACATCCACACGTGCGGGACGGCAAGGCGCAAAACAGAGACAGACACAAAAAATATGGGGGAGTTGCCACACGGCGAAATTGAAGAGCGAGAAAAGAGCACAAAGTACGGAGTACATGAGCAGGAGACACGAGACACGAGCACGAGACAACAAAGTCGAGACAAGGCCGACGATGCAAGAACAATGGCAGAATGGGTAAGAAACCCAAAAAGAGTGGAGGCCACTTACACTGGACAAGCACTTGCAAGCAGCTAACACGTCGGTGCTTGTCCTCACTTAGAAGGTCCCCTCTTTTTTGGTCTCTTTTATGCCCGACAACAACAGACGACCATACGAGCAGCAGTCCTTCAACCCTTGGCAAAGGGAGCGAACCCATATCCATGTTGTTTGTAACTCCAAGTGTTCACCTCTCTTCCTCCGGAGCCATGATTAGTTATCATGTACCATTCAAACGATTGCGATACCGAGAGTTTCTCTCGAGAAATGCATGGGACGCATGGGGAAGTCTGCCAACTTGCCAACCAAAATGAAGTCGACTTACAAGGTGCAGGAAAGAAGAACTCCAGCAACCGATTATCAGTCGGCTCCACCCTGGTCTGGCTCCAGTTCGACACTGGCGTCTCCATCTTGTACGTCGTACGGGAGCATATCTATCAATGTTTGTTTCTCTTGTCTCTTCTTGTCTCCTCTCTTTGGAGTCTCTTGCCTCTGTCTTTTCTCCTTTTCTTTTTGAAGCCGTCTCTTTTGTCCAGATTGATTGCCTCGATTGTCACTGTGTTCCCAATTTTGCCTCCCTTGTCCAAGGGTGTCTCAATAATTCCTTCTCCTCTCCCAGTGAGGCGAGATTGGCAGATTGGCTTTCAACTGGGCCCTTTTTTCCAGGCCCCGTTCCCACATTCCCCCCTTAGGGAAGTGATGATCGGCGAGGCACAAAACAGGCAAGCAGAGATACGACACTGCACAAAGGACGGAGCACACCTACCGTGTAAGGCGTGAGAGAGGAGAATGGAGAACTGGAAACGTCGACAAGCACAAACGACGAGCGGATGCACCCACAAACCAACGAACCGAGCAAAAGAAACGGAAACGACACGAACGCGTCAACCGTCTCGTGCAACGCTGCAATTTGGAAAAGGAAGCTTGTCCAACCTTTGCGACTTCGAGAAGAAACCGAGAAAAAGAGAGACCGACGATCACCAAGCCTTTTTTTGTCTGGTCCCTTTTTAATGGCTGGCACGTGCCATTGGACGGAAACACGATGTGCAGCAGTGCAGCCGTGTCTGTACCGTCCCTATCTCTCTTTGTAACGGTATGTTGTCTGGTTATCTTCCCGCCACCCAATATCTACCAAAATACCCAGAACCCCTCCAAAGTACCGTTTGCCTAATTAGGAGTCCTCTGTCATGCCCATCGAGCCATCGAGCCATCGAGCCATCGAGCCATCGAGCCATCGAGCCATCGAGCTTGCCAACGAATAAACGCGGGGTGAGGGCTACATTTACATCTACATCTGTACTCAAGGTATACAATGTACAGTACATGAGTACTTGCACCATGGTTCGTGTCATCAACCATGATCACCAGGGCAGCAGATGCATCAGATGCCAACTGCTCGGTCTAAAACCCAAACGTTAAATCTACCACAACATCTACGAACTAAACGCGGAAACATCCACAATGCCATCATCGGTTATCCGGGGCACTTGCATCGACCTTCCGCTCTGCTTGCTTTTGTCTGAACAAGAGATGGTATCAGACGCAAGAAAAGGGTGTGCAAGCCAATAAACTCCTTCCTTTTTAATCATTGGAGCTGTCACCCCCCATCCTTCCTAGCACCACTTTCCACTTTCCATTTCCACTTTCCCAAAGATATCGGGCAGCGCATGGCCCACCGTTCCATGTGACAAAAAGACATGTAGACAAAAAGACAAGAAAGAAAAAGAGAGGTCTATCGTGCCGCCCGAGCTCTCTGTTTCCGTTATTGTGTACCCCCCTACCGTGGTACTACCCCCCCTCCGAGCCGACTCTTGCCCACACGCGTCATCTACGTCGTACTTTATTTTCCCTTGCACCAGTCAGAGTACACGCTTTCTAACCTTCTTCTGCGGTTTGCTCCCCCCCCCCCCATGTTCGGTTGTCTGCAGTGCGACCTGGGATCATCCACCTGTGTCTTGCCCTCTTCTCTATTGAGTACCTTCTGCTTCTCTACCTTCTCTACCTTCTCGATTTGCTCTTGTCTCTGATCCAGAGTCTGTCAAACCCCCGTCCCAACTTGCTCTTTTTTATCCTTGCCCCTTGCCCTTTATCTTTTGATTTATTCTTTTATCTCTTTACTCGTCTTTAATCTTTTAGGGCGTTTTCTGTTTCACACTCATCATTTTCATTTATATACCCTCCATCTCCCCTCCCCTTTCTCCCTTCACATCCCCCTTCCTCTCTTCTTTTCCCAGTAACGAGCTCATCACTCCTGTTCCTCCATCTATGTGTGCTTGAATTATACGCCTAGCCACAAGCACAAAGATCCATCCCACCATGGGTTTCAAGTTCAACCTCCGCAAGCGGCATGAGCAGGAGGATGCTCTGCCCGAGGTCATTGACGCCAGCAGCGGCTCGCCCGTGAGCGGCGAGGCCACGGGTGTTGAGGCCGCGTCCGGCACCGAGGCCCTGAACGCCCTAAAGCACTTTGAGCGCATGCACCACCTCGATCCCAACCTGCCCATCGAGGAGCTCAACGACGTCGACAATGCCATCAACACGGGCAACGTCGAAAAGGGCCTCGCTGTCGAGCAGGGCATCATCGAGGACAACTCGCCGTACCCCGAGGTGCGCGCGTCGGTCCGCAACTACGATGTCGACCTGCCGGCCAACACGATCCGTGCCTGGGTCATTGGCCTGATTCTGTGCACGGTCGGCTCCGGTGTCAACATGCTGTTCTCGCTGCGCAACCCCAGTGTCACGGTGACGACCTACGTGATCCAGCTGATTGCCTACCCGATTGGTCTCTTGTGGGATTTGATTTTCCCCGACCGCGTCTGGAACCTCTTTGGCCTCAAGTTCAACCTCCGTCCGGGCAAGTTCAACTTCAAGGAGCATGTCATCATTGTTGTAATGTCCAATGTATGTGCCACCCGTGCCTCGACCAATCCCACAACACGCCGCTTTTGATTTATTTGAATTGTACTCCATACTGACAAACGCAGGCCGCCTACGGTGGCGGCGCTCTCTACGCGACCGATGTCATCATCGCCCAGCAGATCTGGTACAAGCAGTACTTTGGCTGGGGCTGGCAGATCCTCTTCGGCATCACCACGCTCTGCACGGGCTACGGTATTGCCGGTCTGTCGCGCCGCTTCCTCGTCTGGCCCGCCGCCATGATCTGGCCCTCGGATCTCGTCAACGCCGCCCTCTTCTACACCCTCCACGACCACTCGCCCTCCGACCCGGCCAAGACCAACGGCTGGAGCATCGGCCGCTACCGCTGGTTCCTGATTGTCTTTGGCGGCTCCTTTGTCTGGTACTGGTTCCCCGGCTGGATCTTCCAGGGTCTGTCGTGGTTCTGCTGGATCACCTGGATCTGGCCCAACAGCAAGATTGTCAACCAGCTGTTTGGCGGTCTGTCGGGCTACGGTCTGTTCCCGCTGTCCTTTGACTGGACCATCATCTCAGGCTATCTGCTGTCGCCCCTGATCCCGCCCTTTTATGCCATTGCCAACATGATGTTTGGCATCATTGTCTTCTTTGTCGTCATCTCGGCCGGCCTGCACTTCTCCAACACTTGGTACGGCGCCCACCTGCCCGTCCAGAGCTCCAGCGCCTTTGACAACACCGGCGCCGTCTACAACGTCACCCGCATCCTCACCGACTTTAAGTTTGACTCGGAGAAATACTTTGCCTACTCGCCGCTCTACCTGTCGACCCAGTTCGCGCTGTCGTACGGTCTCTCTTTTGCTGCTGTCGCTGCCGTCGTCGTCCATGTCTTTTTGTACCACGGCTCCGAGATCTGGTCGCAGTTCAGGCTTGCCCGCCACCAGGAGGACGATGTCCACATGCGTCTCATGAAAAAGTACCGCGATGCCGAGGACTGGTGGTACGGTGCTCTCTTTGTCGTCATGATTGGCATCTCCTTCGCGGTCGTCTGCGCCTGGCCCACGGGTTTCCCCTGGTGGGGCTACGTTGTCTGCATGATCCTGCCGCTGGTCTGGACCATTCCCATCGGTATCATTCAGGCCATTACCAACACCCAGCTCGGTCTCAACGTGTTGACTGAGTTCATTGTCGGTTACATGCTGCCCGGCCGCCCGCTGGCCATGATGATGTTCAAGAACTACGGCTACCTCTGCATGTCCCAGGCGCTGTACTTTGCCCAGGATCTCAAGCTCGGCCACTACATGAAGGTCCCGCCCCGCACCATGTTTGCCTCGCAGCTCGTGGCGTCCGTCTGGTCCGCCATTGTCCAGATCGCCGTCATGAACTGGGCTCTGGGCTCGATTGAGGGCGTCTGCACAGACGAGCAGGCCAACTCCTACACGTGTGCCAACGCCAAGGTGTTTTATACGGCGTCCGTGATCTGGGGCGCCATTGGTCCCAAGCGCATCTTCAGTGGCCAGGCCGTCTACGCCAACCTGCAGTACTTTTGGCTTGTCGGCGCTGTCGCCCCCATCGTCACCTGGCTCCTCGCCCGCCGCTTCCCCAAGAGCTTCTGGCGCTACGTCAACACCCCGCTCATCTTTGGCGGCTCCGGCTGGCTCCCCCCAGCCACCGTCTATATCTACCTGTGCTGGGGTGGCGTCGGCACCGTCTTCAACTGGTTCATCCGCCGCCGCTGGAACGGCTGGTGGCTGCAGTACAACTACGTCACCTCGGCCGCCCTGGACAGCGGCCTCATCGTGTCGACCCTCATCATTTTCTTTACGCTGTACCTGACGCTCGCCGACGCGCCCAACTGGTTCGGCAATGTCGCTGTCTACGAGACGGCCGACTTTACCAAGTCGGCCATCCAGCAGCCCCTTCCGGATGGTGCCACGTTTGGTCCTACTACGTGGCAGTGAGCGCACGCTCAACGAGAAAGCAAAGATGAGAAAGCCGAGTCTTTGTCTCTCTCTCTTCTGAGTTGTGTCTTACTGCACAACTTCACACCCTTCCCCCCTGTTTCATCGTTTTCCCGAGGAGAAAAACCCGCTACTCTCTCACCCCCTGCGTCCATCTTATTGCCCGATGATGCTCAACCTCTTCTTTTACAATGACTGCCTTTCTCAGCTCATTATTTTCTCTTGATATCTCGTTCCTACGAAACTCTCAAAGCCCAAATAAACCCAGATTGCTTTTCTTTTTTCTGTTTCCCTTGTCTCTTTCACTAGAGGAGAGGGGACGAAAACGAGGGGAAAGAAAAACAATCAAATCATTATTCTCATCTTCTGATGGCCGTCTCTCAGCTGAACTGAACAGTGAGCGGCGTCTACCAGAAGGGGGAAGTAATATGAGCAAATATCACATAGCTACTAGCTGCTAGTTTTATATATATACCACAATTTTTTGATAGTACTTTACTTTGCAACCGACTTTCGTACTCTGACTTCTTTTGGCTTTTTTTTTTTCTTTTTTTCTTGGATTTATTTGTAATGTGAAATATTGTGGTGTGATATATATTCTTTTTATGTACCGTGATACATGTATATATTTTGTATATGCTGGCGTACATGCAACTCTCGACTCTACGCATCCAGTCCCAACCGCTCCAGCAGGCTGTCAATCTTGCCCAGCAGGATCTGGTAGTTGAGCGCGTCCGAATCAAACTCGTCTTCCACAATGTTGCCGTCGAGTGTGCGGATGATGCCCGTGGCTGGTGATGGCGCCTCAACAGTGGCGGCAGCCACGTCGGCCACCTCTTCTTTCCTATCACCCTTGGCGCCCTTGGCACCCTCGGCACCCTCAGCATCCTCAGCACCCTCAGCACCCTCTGCCGCCGCTTCGGCCTCCACCTCACCCTCGTCCTCAATATCATCCAGCGCCACATCCTCAAACCGCAGCCGGAACCGCTCCGACAAAAAGTACCGGATATCGTCAATCAGCTCAATCGTGTCTGTCTCCTGCCGCGTCTTGAGCCGGTTGGCGCTCTCGCGCACCAGGTCGGCAAACGTCTCTTCGTCAATGTAGTGCTCGAGCCGTGCCGCCAGGAAGCGAGCGGCAAAGTCTTCGAGACGCTGTACTTTCAGGTCCCAGGCTGCCCGCAGTACGTCGTACACGTTAATCTCGCCGTCTTCTTGTGCGGCTTCGCCCTCGCCGTGTGTCGGGTCAATCAGGACGTTGCGGTTGCCGCTGCCGAGGGTGCTGATAATGACGGCGGCCTTTGTCTTTAGTTTTTCGAGAAACAGCATGTCGGCCATGTAGAGCACATCCAGGGCCAGCTCGAGCGGGATATCGGCCTGCTCCGTGTACAAGAAGGACAGCACAATCTCCAAGACTTCCGGTGCACAGTCGACTTTGATGATGCGCAGATGCTCTGATGCCTGGGCTTCGAGGAAGGCGCTCGAGAACATGGTGGCAAAGTAGTCGGCGCGCACGAGAAGAGCCTTGTGGGCTGGGTACAGGATGGAGCGGCGTAGTTTCTTTGGTCCTCGTGCGCCGTTTGCTTTTAAATCTTGTGGTGCTTTTGAGTCTAGTGGTTCGAGTGATGTGCCGTTTTGTCGTGATACTGGTGGCGTCGATGCACCATTGGCGGCCGGTCCAATGGGGATGCTGTTTGTGCGTTCTGGTGCTGCAGTCTTTTCGTCGTTCTTTGTTTCTTCCGCCGCCGCCTCCTCGTCTGTCGTCTCCTCGGCACACAGCAGACAGTCTGCAAAGATAAAGTTGTCGCGCGGCCACTTGACATCATTGACTTTGGCCGTCTCGACCACAATCCGGTTTCCCACCACGTGCTGGCGGAAAAAGGACTCGACCTGCTGCTGGGCCCGCTCGACCTCGTCCTGGTACCGCTGCCGGGCCAGCCGCCGGTCATTGCCCACGAGCATGGCCTCCCACAGCTGCTCCACCTCGAGCTGCTTGGTGATCTTGTCGATGCTCTTGAAGAGTTCTTCTTCATCGGATGCCGAGAGGGACGCCGTCGTGTGCGGCGTAATGTCGTCGAGGTACAGATAGTGCAGGACGATGCGGAACGCGGCGGCGGCAATGTTGCTCGACAGTTTCCAGGTGGCCATGTCGGGTGCCTCGGTCAGCTTGCGGTGGAAGTAAGGGGTGCGTGCCGCCAGAAAGAACTTGTGCAGCCGGAACTCGTCGTTCATCAGCCCGGGACCCTCGGCCGTGGCCGTCAGCGTAATGTCGGACGTCTTGGGCTCGGTTCTTGTCAACAGCGAAGTAATGTGAGAGGACCACGGCTGCAGCGGGTCGGCCGACTTGGAGTAGTCGTACTGCAGCAACAGATTGCGGATACGGTCGTTCAAGGCATTGTACAGACAGCGTTCGCCTTGGAACGTGTTGCGCTCGGCCAATGCGCCGCTCTCCAACAACAGCTGGGCCACCTCGTAGTGCCCGCACAAGCTGGCCACAATCAGCGGCGTGTAGTCGTACTCGTCCTTGCCGTTGATGTTGACGCCGCCCAGAATGTAGTTTTGGCATTCTTTGAGGTCGCCGCGCCGGCACGCTTCCAGAAACTGGCCAAAGTCCTCTGTCAAGTCCAGCGGGTTCTCTTCCCGCAGGACCCCGCTGTCGATGAGGTCGTGCTCCTCCTTGAGCTTGGCCTCGAGCTGGCCCTTGGGCATCGCCATGGCTGAAGCGGTGCTGTATGGATTGATGTACGTGTCGTCTCTGTCGTCTATATCGCGAAGGTTGTATATGTTTTCGTTTTCGTCGCCGTCGTCTCTATTCCCAATGTTTGGTGACGTCGACGTCGATCGTTGATATCTTTTGCCGCTACCCGGATGACAAATGCAGGATGGTGAAATGCGCGACAGAAATGAGTGTACTGCCGCCTCAAAAGAGGGCATGTTGTCGCGAGGCAGAAAGCAGCGCTATGCACAAAATCGAATGCACAAAATGAAAGGGGACGAGATATATCAAGGCCGGCCGCACCTGCCATAAGTAGGAAGTAGCACAAAGTCACCGGCGGGCGGCCAATTCGAGGTCGTGCCTGCCGTGTCGGCCAGTAAAATGCACGCATATCGGGCAGCTTTCAGTGCAGTTGGCGAGTCGCCCCCACTATGCAGTAAGGATCGGCAGGAGCCAGCGATACCGTTAAGTCCGATGCCACAAGGTCGACCAAGAATAGCACGTGACGTGTCACGCCTGTCGTGCTGAGCGACACGTGACTGTTGCTGGGGAAACCACTTCACGCAGTAAACATGTCACCTGGCAGGGAGTGGGTCTCTGGCCGCAGTTGTCGTTCAGGGCACTTTTGCAAGCTCGGCAACCGATTCGACTGAAACGAGGCTCACGCCGCCTTTTCGCCTTTCGCCTTATTGTTGCTTTGGCCTAGCCGGTTCCGCCTTTTCTTTGCGAGTTCTTATTGTTATTCTTGAATCTTGAATATTCGACACTTGAGCCTCTTTCCATCTGTTTATTGCACAGCGACAAGGCACCGGGCCTTTTTACTAACCTCGCAGCTTCGCATAGACAATTCGGCATTTTTGACAAATATCGTGATCTTTTCCGTGATCAATGTCAACAAAGACGACGGCCTCGACACCGCCCTCGACACCGACAGCCACGCTGTCGACCCTTCCTTGACACTCGAGCTCTTTCCAGCAGCAGAAACAGCCCGACATCCCACCTTCCAACAACAGCGACAGAGCAGGTTGTTTCGTTTTCATTCACGGTCGACTCTCGATTGCTGCTTCCACTCTTGCTGTCTCTCTCTCCTCGAGTCTTCCTGAGTCTTCTTGAGTCTTCTTGACTCTTCCCCTGCTCGACTCATCCTCTCCTTCCCCTCTTTTGTTCCTCGCCGCCCGGCAGCGTCGAGTCACCCCATGCCAACATGGCGGAGACCGAGCTCAAGTACGATGTGCTGGAGAAGATTGGTGAGTCCTTTTCGTCCTTTTCGTTGTCAACAAAATACGAATACAGTCTAACACGTGCAGGCCACGGATCTTTCGGCATCATCCGCAAGGTGCGCCGCAAGGCCGACGGCATGGTGCTGTGCCGCAAGGAAATCAGCTACCTCAAGATGTCGCAAAAAGAGCGGGAACAGCTGCACGCCGAGTTCCAGATCCTGTCGACCCTCCGCCACGTCAACATTGTCGGCTACTACCACCGCGAGCACCTCAAGGCCACCCAGGACCTGCACCTCTACATGGAGTACTGCGGCAACGGCGATCTCGGCCGCGTCATCCGTGATCTCGCCAACCGCAACCAGTATGCCGAGGAGTCGTTTGTCTGGAGCATCTTTGCCCAGCTCGTGACGGCGCTGTATCGCTGCCACTACGGCGTCGACCCGCCCGAGGTCGGCAAGAACGTGCTGGGTCTGGGCATGACGGCCAAGCCAAAAGTGCCGACGGGCGGCGTCACGATCCTGCACCGCGATCTCAAGCCGGAAAACGTGTTTTTGGGCGAAGACAACTCGGTCAAGCTCGGCGACTTTGGCCTGGCCAAGATGATTCAGAGCCACGACTTTGCCTCGACCTATGTCGGCACGCCCTTTTACATGTCGCCCGAGATCTGCGCCGCCGAAAAGTACACGCTCAAGTCTGATATATGGTCGCTGGGCTGCATCATCTACGAACTCTGTGCGCGGGAGCCGCCCTTCAACGCAAAGTCCCACTACCAGCTCGTCCAGAAGATCAAGGAGGGCAAGCTCGCGCCCCTGCCCGTCGTCTACTCCCCCGAGCTCTGTGCCGTCGTCCGCGACTGCCTCAAAGTCAACCCGGACCGCCGCCCGGACACCGCCCAGCTGCTCAATTTGCCTGTGGTGCGGCTTATGCGCAAGGAAAAGGAGGTTGTCGAGCTCAGCAAGTTGATCAAGAGCAAAGAGGAGCAGCTCAGCAAGCGGGCGCGAGAGCTCGAGCGCAAGGCTGAGACCGACAAGGCCATGCTGCGCCAGGAGATTGACGCCAGTCTGCGCCGCGAGTGGGAAGTCAAAGCCCGGCTCGAGATTGACCGGCTTGTGAATGCTGAGCTCGACCAGCTCCAAAACAAGTTTGAAGAAGAGGTGCGCGCACGGGTCGAAAAAGATTTGGCGGAAGCGCTCCGGAACGCTCAGGCTCAGGCTCAAGCCCAAGCGTCGGCGTCACGCCCGACATCGGCCCTCGACAACAGCGACCTGATGCTGCATATGCCGCCGCCGCATCTCCCGCCGCCCATGTCCCTGGCCTCCTCGTCGGGCCACCACGAGCTGTCGTCGTCCATCTGCAAGTCCGACTACCTGCACTCGTCCATGGGCGATTTGGACGGCGAGTTCCCGTCAACCACCGACATCACAGAGCTCTCCATTGACGAGTCGCTGCTGGAGCGGTCGTCTGAGGCCTCGGCCAACAACAGCACAGAAAAGGTTGTTGTCGCCTCGGCCACCGCTGCCTTTATGAAGAAGCAGGGCGGCAGACCCGCGCCCCAGGCCCGCACGCCCTTTGGCCGCGCCCAGACCATGTTTGTCGGTCCCGCCGGCACGCCCATGGACGTTGAAATGGCCTCGCCCTCGCCCATGGCCATTGCCTCTCTGTCATTGTCGCCGCGCCGGAACGCGGCCACCAAGGTGCCCACTGCTAACACTGGTGCTATCTTTACTGCCGCTAACGCTGGCAACGCTGGCAACGCTGCCAATGGAAAGGATGACCCACGATGGAACGGTCCCCGTGAGTCGGCCAGCGCCGTCAACTCCGATTGGGACTCGGACGACGATGTCGCCATCCCCTCGCCCACCCGCATGATCAAGTCCCGCAAGAACCCCTTCCAGTCAAAGCAGAAGCTTCCCGGTTCTTCACAGCAAAAGGATGTGTCGTCATCCTCATTACAGCCTGGCCAGCAACGGCCTGGTATTGCGTCGCAAAAGTCCGCACCGCTCTTTACGGCCCGCGGCGGCGGCATCGCACCACGCTCCAAGATGGGCAACGACCTTGCGAGTGGTGCAAAGACGACATCTGCCGTCACCGACAGCAATTTGCGGCCGACCCTCAGTGGCGGTGCCCTGCGCGAGCGCGAACGTGCCCAGTCGCCTAGCCGGCGTCTCAGCAAGATTCCCTCGGCCGCGAACATGGGCAGTGATTACTCCTCGACCGAAAGTGGTCGTGGTCTCACGCGCAAAGGATCCTTCAACTGGAAGGATGTCGACGTCCCGGAGTCACAGTCCTCCTCTCAACAACAACAGCCCTCACAACAGTCCTCACAACAGTCCTCACAACAGTCTTCACAACAACTCCCTCAGACTGGTGGCCTCGTCAGCAAGCAGAAGCCTGGCATCCGTGGCCGTACGCTGGTCGAGCTGCAGCAGGCGCGTGCTGGTGGGAGACCGTTGAGTGCCGTCATGGACGGCGGCAACCCCAATGTCAGCCCCAAACGGCCCTTCCGTGAACACGCCATGGCGGCCAACCGCGGCGGCAACAATGGACAGCATAGTCACATGGAGCCGGCCGCCGTCTGGGACCCCGAGCAGGATGACATGCCCTCTCCGTTCCTCGTCCGCCGGAAAGTCATGATTGGCACGTCGGCAGCGAAGGCGTAGCTTTCATGTCTGCCCTTTTTTCACAGTCTTTCACACGGCCCATACAAGCCTCTTTTACTTTTCCTTTGTCTTTAGAGGAGATTACTGCAGATGTGAAGCAGTGGGGGAGATACCCAAGCGTTGGGGACGTCCAAGCGAAACAACACAAACACAAACACAACAACACCGAAAACATCAAACGAGCGAGAAGAAACACAGACAGCGAAAGACAAACCGAACAAGACAAAGAACAGAATGATGGCGATTTATTTAGGGTGCAAGTCGAATGCGGATGATGGCGTAATGCGGACGGGATACTGGGGATGGCAATATTGGAATCTGTTTCTGTCCTTTTATTTGGTTTTTATTGGTTTTTTGGTCTCTCTTCTCTCACCTTCACTCTTTTTACTTTCTCTGTGTATTTGGACTTGGACTCTCTCTTTTTTCTCTATTTTTGTTTTGCTTCTTCCCTTCTCTGTTTTTGTCACTTTTTTGGGCTGGCGTACAAGGAAGAGCAACCTTCAAGGACCATTATGCTTTGCTTTCACTTTCTTACACTCTCACACGAACGAAAACAAAACAAAGACAATCATCTTATGAAAGACTGGAGGTGCCGCTGAGAGTGACTGAAGTGACTGAAGTGACTGTGCAGTGACTGCCGACAGTGACTACATACTAACAGGCTGTTGACGATGTTTGTCGAGTTACATTGTTTACCTTTTGCCACCCCGTCGTCTCCTTTCAGTGACCACTCATTTTACACCCCCATACGACATAGAAGACTTTTGTTGAGCTCATGTCCCCTGAGGATATTGGAGGTCCTGTCCCTTGCGATGGCACCGCATTGCCGTCGGCTGTCCACTCTTGAAACGTCTGGTTTCAAAAGGTGCCAAAGCGTAGGCAAATCTCCCGTCAACTGTGCGACGTATTAAAAAAATTCGCAGAAAAAGCCTGGCCAGACTCTCCTGTCACAAACTTCATCCCAGCATGCGACGTTTGACAGCTTTTTTTTTCCTTTTTTTTCTCTTAAAACTATCACCGCCACTGTCTGCGCTTGTACTTGTCTGAATACGTCTGGCCGTTATTGAGACGAATGTTCCTTAGCATCACAGCGTGTTTTTGATTGTTTTTTATGCACACTGCCTACAACCACATTTGCTTACACAGAGCTGGCGTAGAAAGATGGCCGCGCACCCCAGAGTTCGGGGTGCATTCTTTTGTGTGGGTGGATGGAGTTGGTTGGTGCACTGGCAATACATGCATGTATTAGTGTTGTGTGAATGGCCAGAACGAGGTGTGGGTGTCCTCAAGTCCTAGAAAATCAAACAAACAGATATCCCTTTGAACAGCGACAACTCTTTGGACGGCGACAACTCTTTGAACGGCGACCATTTTTGTCTTATATTTTGTCTGTTATCGACAATGGAGCCCGGCAAGTGGGCAGCCGGCAGGTAAGATAACAAGAAAGAGTCTCATAACTCAATACGACGTAGACCAGTAGCCCAATAGACCAAAAACTGTTTGCATAAAGTTATCAAAATGATGATGAGACAATACATTGTACAAAGGACGTGGAAAGAATCACGACAGAGCAACGCCAACACAAGCGGCGTATATCAAATCTCCAACAGAAGAAAATAAAGACGAAAAGCAAACGCCGAGGGCGTGCACTATGCGAAATTCGACTCAACGTGTGCCAGATATCAGCCGCACTGCTTGTACTCCCGTGTTAGCTTTTAATTGTTGGAGATGATGTGCGATCGGACGTGCTTCGTAGTCCGCAGTCCGCAGTCCGTAGTCCGTAGTCCATACTCAGTTATGTGAGCGCGCAAGATGGAACAAAAAGGGGAAAGAAAGGGGACAATCTGTGTTACCACGATGACTACAAACGGGAGATGATTTACGATTTTACCACGGGCTGTTCCAGATCCGGTATGCTGTTCACAGAATCTCAGATGCAGATACGACAGCAATTCGTCGACAGGGGCAGGCCCCCGGAACCAGCGACCTGCATTGCCGGCATCCGTTTCCCGGAGTGACCTGGTTCGGACAAAGTACGGAGCAATGCGACGATCATAGGAAGTCGACAGCCGGGAGAGAAAGAGAGCGAGGAACTGGAACTGCATGCAACTCGCAGGATCGAGAGAAAAGAGAGAAACGAGAGAAGAGACGTTTCGATTTCCTGATTCAGTCACTGGCTCAAACCTCGTCAATCGACCGCCAGCAACACAAACTACTCCTTCACTCAATCGATATTCGCCTCCTTGACCTCTCCTTGACCGGTCTTGGGGCAGTGATCGACCGCTGGCTCGGTTCGGTTCAGGGGTTTGAATGGCATCAGAGGGGCATCAAATGAACTCAGGATCCTGACTCGCAATGGCCAAAGAGCAATCAAACGGCGATGCTCAGAATGGTATGGCCGACGCGCAGGTTGGATGATGAATGGGCTGGCCAGCGAGGTCGGCAATGCCTATTCAGATGGCCAGACTCGCCAGACGGATGCCCAGCCTTTCGCCGGCCGAGAGACCAGCGTCGGGTAGATCATCTGTAGCACAGCGAGAAAAGGTAGGTAAAGAAGAACCATACTCTGTAATTACTGAGTAGAAATAAATATACTCAGTACGAGTAAATTTAAAATACGTTCGTACAAACTACTGTGGGAAAGGATCTGCTGCAGGACAAGGGTTGCATGGGTTGCACGGCGATCACTGGGGCCAGCTACGCTCGTCTGCCTTCAATATATGTGTATGTTTATTTATTGGCTGCAGAAACGAAGCCAAAGGATTCTGCGCGCATGTTTGCCGCTTTTTAGCGCAGACAAAAACAGCTCTGCGACCGCCTGTTCTTTGCAAAGTGCAGGTGAAAAGGCGTGGTCTCAGCTTCTTTGCATGTCCAAAGGATTCATGGTGGCTCATGCTAGTGCCAAGCAAGCTGCGATGCTAGTTGATTGGAGGCTGAACGAGAAAACAAGACGAGGGCAAAGGGAGGAGAGAGAAAAAGAAGGTGAAGGTGAGACCAGGTGGGCCAAGATCATGGGAAATGGGAATAGTCCAGGATAGCAAAAGCTGGCTCTCAACCGGCAGGCAATGCCAGATTGACATAGCCAGACTAGAAAGAGACTGGAGAGAACACCAGAGACAGAGATAAGAGATGTGAGAATGCCACCTCGCAACAAACCATGTCAGTTTTGTTTTGCCGTTCACGGCCACAAGGTTACATCCTTCCGTTGTCCTGTTCATCCTGATCGAATCGAAATCAACCCAATGGCAAGAGTAACAATACGGAGTACCGCCGCCGCCGTCCTGGGTCGATCATCAGCGAGAGGGAATACGAACTACGAATATGTGTATGTTTATTGCGCGTGGCTGATGGATGCTGGATGCTGGATGCTGCTTGTCGAGCGTGTCTCCTTTACATGTCTGGGATGCCTTTCTTCTTTCCTATTTTAGTCTTTTGAGTGGAAGGATTCTTGGTTGTCAATGTCGTCCGTGCACTTCAAGAAGTGGTCAATGCAGGCCTTGCCTCCGGCCACGGAACTAAGCCGATAACCATTCTGCGTCGGCAGCCTCCTATCTTGGTCATGACGACGGAATTTCCCGACAGACTCGACTGCACGACGTACACAGTACGGAGTACGTCGTACGTCGTACTCAATAGACTTTGTTTGCTTGTTTCAAGGCTGAGTGAACTGGACAATCGTTTCTCTTTGGTCGACAATAACTGTTTCCGTCCGTCTTTATTCACAACGAGACGTTGGCTTCTGCTCAAACCCAGTCTTATTTGATTTTATTTGACGGGTGGCATGCTCGATCCTTGTCTTGCAAATCAAGCAAACCGAACCTGCCCCATTGCCTATCTAGCTATCTGTGCTATTAAAAACGATGAAACTCGAACCCGGATAGCGTTGTACTCTCGTACTGTGTAAGGATTTTGGTATGTGGATGGAGATGTGGATGGGCCTGTTGGTGTCTCCATTGATTTGCAAGCAGGCAGCCACCCAAGGAAGCACCTAATGTAGTACGGAGTATGCACTAGGTAATGCTCAAAAATCCAACAGAAATCAGCGAGTGGGACCGACGGCGCCACGGAGTCGACTGGGCTGATGGTGCGCACAAAAGTAATATGTTCAAAGAAAAGGACGACCTAATAAACAATAAATTCACACAAAACAACAATCCAATACTCTGCCTCATACTGTTTATGTACGAGTATTCCCAACCACGAGACTCGTGGCCCCCAAGGCTCAAAGACCAGGGCCCGGAGCCCGGAGCGGACAAGGGCGGACGGGGGTCTGCGGAAGAGCATTAAACATATGTTTAGACCAGGAGACAGAAACGACGGCAAAATAGGATGTATCACAAAAGCTAATCCAGGACGAGTAAAGTGCTGTGCTGTGGAATGGGGTCAGGGAGTTTGCTGGGGAAGGGGATGGCTTCCGGAGCCAAAATGGTGGACGATGCGCGGACGATTCGGCGGGCAAACAAAGCAAGCGATGACGAGCGAGCGAGAAGAGGCAAAAATCAAAAGGGCACGATGTTCCCTGGTTCCCTGACGAGGGCCAAGGCTCCTCTGGGCCCTATCTTAAACGGAGATTTACAACGTGGCATGAGAGGGGGCTAAAACGAGGAGGGCAGAAAGAGCAGGGCAAGTCTTTCCAAGAAAATAATCAAGTGTCGCTTAGAGGTGAGTAACGTTGGGGTCAATTGGTAGACTTAAATTGACTCGCAACTAATAAGTACATTTTACGTTGTGCAACCTCTTACACTTTCTTTTCTTTTTCCTTTGATCTATTATCCCTCATGTCACTCTCCGTTTCCATTGTCCGAAAATAGCTTCCGAGAATCATGAAATGTCGGTGAAGAAAGATGTCTGTCTCGCGGTTCATGCGGGTTGAGAGACGGAAGCAAAGCAAAAGTACAAAGTAAGTGCGCTTGGTGTGCGGGAAAACAAAACAGTACTCCGTACGACGAGGAAAAGGGGAACAGACTAAACGACTTGCTTTCCTATTCGGGTACAATGGTAATGAGTACGACGTACGAACGTACGGAGTACAATGTCTCAATGTCTCAGTTGCTGCGTGGCGCTTGTCCTGCACCACGTCTTGCAACCTGCACGGTCATGAGTGCATGCAGATGGAGTGCAGTGGCATTTTACGTCGCATCGTCGTGCTTTTTGTGGGTTAATTATGGAGTGCTTTTTGCACTTAGTCTCCCTGCAGAATCGAGCAAAGATCGACGCAGCGGTAGTGGACCACTTTCTCTCTTTTCTCTCTTTTTTCTTTCTCATACCATTTTCTGATACGCGCAGTCCCCAAGCGAGAGTGCAGGAGGAGCGCCAACCGCCCTATGCTCCGAGGAGGCTCCAAGCAAGGGCAAAGGGGACCCAGAAGAAAAGACTCCAGAAAAGGTGAACGCCTAAGTCGGACGGTTTAGTTTGGGACACAAAAGTGGCACAGGCCCGGCAGGCGGGTGGCCCAGGGAGATCAATGGAGCCCGAGACACGATATGTGGACATGAAAGCAAAATGAAAATAAAAACAAAGCTAAAAGAAATATGGTGCAAACGCCGTAAATCATGCGTAAATATAAAAGTGTCGTGTGCAAAATTGTGCCGTGGATGCGTGTTGTCCATACATGTTCTCCGTAAATGTACTTTGTCAATGTACTTTGTCAATGTACTTTGTAAATGTACTTGTTATCCCCCGAAGCTGTTGACAATTATGCTTTCTTTTGCTTGTCGTTCATCTCATGTTGGAGAACGGCAAACGGCAATCGTGCATTCTTTTCGATTTTCGAGACGCCCTCTTTACATATTTTTTTGTCAGGTTTATTTCATCGTCCATTCAAACAAGAAAGAAGGATGCACAAGATGTGCCATTGACCGATAGGAAAGATGTGCATCTGATACGAATACGATGGGGATGAACATGTGCGAGGATGATCAGAGAAGCAAACACAGGACGACAATAAAGATCTAGACGTTGATACAAGCACTATCCTCAATACTCTCCTAGGTTGAGCACATATCCCTGAGATTGATATCAACTCCCAACGATGCAAGTGGAGCCGACGGTTCCACGGCTGTTCTGATCGTGCTCCATCTGCATCTCTTGACTATCGTTCGTCTGCACATCTGCACGCCGAGCCTTACAAATATTAAACGTCTGGGCAGTCTGGGCAGTCTGGGCAGTCCAGATGCAGTCCGCTTGATCGGCGAACTGGACAAACTGCTGCGTAGACAGGCTCGCGTCGTCGGCGAACTGATAAACTGCGAGACCATAGGGAGATGTATGTGTGTGGACAAATGAAAGTGTTGTAAATGTAATAAGTAGTTCTTGCATGTTCTATTTCGAAAATGATATAATAGTAATGCATCATTGACAAATTATTAGATAATGTATTCATGGTGCTTTTTTTTGTCCCAAAATAAAAAGCATCACGATGAGAATAACTGGAAATAAAATACAACAAAAAAAGTCACACAAAACTTCACTCCACAAGCTATCAAAGAACACTGGCAGAAATTCCTTGTGATGCTGCTGATCTGCCTTGCTCTCTTTCTCGTTCGGAGAATGGCTGATCCTTGTTCCCTGCTATCCTTGCCCAACAGTCAAAGGTCAAAGGCCGACTGTCAATCGGCCAGCAGCCAAAGAACAAGACGGTTGGCCGTCGACGCCGAAACGAACAACGCCGATAGGGACACCGAAAAGCGACGGTCAGGTACAAGCGTCAACACGTTTGAGCGTTTGCATCTACTCCGTAATTACGACTCCATAAATATACAAGCGCTGACGTCTATAGCCGATGAGTGCTCTTTGGCAAGTGCTCTTACAGTTATTACAGTTCCAAAGCATTCTACGGCTTCCACCCCTCTTTCTCTTCCTTTGCTGCTGACGGCGGCTGTTGCAGAGAGGAGGGTGCCGAGGGTGTAGACCGACCGTTGCCGGATAGCTTCACCGAGAAGTAGACGATCTCTTGGTCTCGATGGTAATGTACATACGAACTATGCCAACCCCTTTGCGTATGTGCGGCAGCATCAGCCGCGCTTTTACACCCCTCTTCCATTTTGTAGTCGTCGTAGTCTTCGTCTTCGTCGTCGTTGTAGACACACACCCTATTGAAAAGGCCGTTACATGCGTCTTTTAGAGCAATCTTGGGGCCGTCTATGGTCTTGAATAAAACGCGCAACTAAGACGTCCTTCTCTTGTCTGTTTGTCTGTTTGTCTGTTTGTCTGTTTGTCTGTTTGTCTGTTTGTCTGTTTGTCTGTTTGTCTGTTTGTCTGTTTGTCTGTTTGTCTGTTTGTCTGTTTGTCTGTTGGCGCTATTTGTAGTTGCTCCGGTGTTTGTCTCCGTATGCTTTTAAAAGGCTGACAGCTTCGCAAACAACAAGTAAGGTCTTAATTTCCCGAGCCGTGTCCGAGAGGCAAAAGGAGACGGACGAGACACTCAAGTAGACCCAAGGCTGGGAAGCAAAGGAATGGTTTCAATGGATCAATGGATAGAATATATGTACAGAGTACGTCGTAGCTATGAACCAGTGGCGAGACTGTTACAACATAAGACAAGGTTGAAGCTTGGAGAGCCCGAAAAACTTACTTTGTATATTGACCGGTGTCTGTCTGACGTCTGTCAATGGAAGCCCTAAAGACGGACAGGCGTTGTCTGTTGGACGATCGAGTAGACCAGGCGTCTCTTACGACTCTTACGACTCTTATGGCTCCGTAGTGTTTGATGGTGCTGTCATGTTTTTGCCTCTTGAGGCTCGGGAGACTCGTCTCGCAATTTGGTTGTGACGTACTCCGTAGGAGGACGAGCAAATACCGCGGAAAAGGACACATTTACCAAGACTCTCTTTTCCTGTAACTTTGATCTTCTGCTTGTTCTTTAACGGAACTGCCCCGCCTACGTCTCACAAGAAGACGCTCCTGGCGACTTGCTGGACGGCATCAAAATGGACGACCTGGAAAGCGGGAGCGAAGAAGGTTGTTTCTAGAAAGAAGCCAACAAAGGTTCACAAAGGCCCCCAAGTGTGTGAGTGTGTCGAGTGTGCCTCCTATCGACGCCCATCGAACACTGGCGCACCGCCATTCACATTAGCGTTGGGGGCTAGAAAATTCACAGGAACCTAAATAGTAAACCCTCAAAAAATAAGAAAAGGCGCATCCTCCCATCCTCCAAGTAAAGAGACTCGTAAACATACACCCTTCCAGTGCGTGTTGGTGTTAGTGCACTCTAAAAGACAGACCAAAGACCAGCTAAACGCTAAACAGTGAGATCCCGTTGGTGAGAGGTGAGCATCTCGAGATGGTCTCTCCCAACACGTCGTCGTCAAGGCTAACGATGTATGTCCCACTTTTGATATTCTTTTTTTTCTCCTTTTTTTTTCTCCTTTTTTTTTTCTTTTCGAGCCGACAGGGGGGCCGACCTCGCAGGGCACCAGAAAGAACACGCAAAATAAAAGAGAAAGAGCATTGTGCAAGCGACTAACAGACGCCACACCCTATGAGGTTCCCTGGAAATTGCTCCGTCGACAAAATCCTGTAGCGGGCGCTTAGTGCGCCTGTGTGTTTGCGGTTCAGTTAAAAAAAAAAAAAAACATGAACGGCGTTCCAATACGGAGTACGGAGTACGTCGTACTCTATTCAAAGCGCAGAAGAGTGTAGACTGTATGTGTAGTCGTAGACTGCAGACTGCAGACTGCAGACCACAACCTTCCATTGGGAGCCTCTTCTGTTTTTTTTTTTCTTTTCGTAAATACAACATGCTACTGTGTAGTTCGTACGATCTCCTATCCACTGCGTCCCCTTTTCTTTGTCTTCGCTGGAGAGCTGCCACGAGTCTTTCCTTCCTGCTGGGACAAAGCAGAACTCCACCCAATATGAATAAATCCCCGAGGTGGGGTTTTCTGTGGGTTACTTTACTATTATGAGTGGACTACAAGATGTCCTCGCTTGCACAATCTGGTCTAAGAATAAAGATATGACTGCTGACTGACTGTTACAGTTTTTCTGTAAAATTCAGAGAGAGAGAGAGAGACACACACACACACGGAAAAAAAATACCCGTCGGCGAGAGTTTTGAGAGATGATGACTTTGGGGTTAAAAATGAGACTCAGAGTGTAGGTACTCCGTAGATTCGCACAGATGCAACTGGAAGAATGTTTAAACGAAACGAGGGAAAAGAGGGATAACAGACAGCAACGCACGCATGGAATGAACGCAAAATGCACTGGAAGGATCACTGTGCATGCCGCTCAAATGGAGTAAATAGTATGTAGTATTACGTCGTAAAGTGGTGCCTTATTCTTCCAGTGCTTGGCCTCTCTGGCTTGTCCTTGTCTTCATTTGTCTAGTTTGTGCACTTGCCCACACCTGATTTGCACTTGCAACGCACACTTGTATCGGATCACCTCCCGCGGCTTCGGAGTACATGGTTTATGCAAGAGGGAAAACACCACTGGCACCAAAAGTAGGGTGGTCGGACCAGGCTAACCGCCTTAGCTGCATGCCATCCAATTTGCTGGTGCGTGCTTTTCACGTGGGTTTTTCGTAAACGATCGAGTAAAAAAGGGAAGCCAGAGCTAAGCGAAGCGAAGCGAAGCCAAAAAAAGGAAAGGAAAGAAAGAAGAAGAAAAGAATGGCCCCAAAAACAAGGATGGTTCTGTATGTGTATGTACTGTAGTGCAGGCGTATTATTCGTGACTTTTTCAAGTCACGAATCTGACATCTTTTCGGATCAGCAGTCCCCACTTTTACTTATTTAGGGCTAGGAAGAAAAAGATACATAAGGCACCATGGTAGGTACTTCTTCTTTTTTTATTTATCTAAAAAAAATACAATCGACCCCCTACCACTACCCCTACCATAGCAACGGGAGTGGGCCTGGGGTACACTGCCTGACGAGTTTATAAACTAAGAGATTCGGAAGCAACATGCCGTGCTGTAATCGTTTAGTTTTGTTTTTTTATTTTATTTTATTGTTTGTTTACATTTGACTCCTTTTTGTACTCTTTTTATGGATACGCGTTTTTTATACCCATTTTTTAGCCTCTTTCTGAATCGTGACTTTACAGGGTCACGATTAATTATCTAGGGACTATGTATAGTGTATTACAGAGTACGGAGTAAGTGCAAGTCCGTTTCTTCGACGTCGGCTTCATGCAAGGGGACACATCTCGTCACAGATGGTAAATAAATAGCGCACTCGGCTACGACTTGGACGACGACTTACACAGTACGAACGTACGGAGTGCAGACGGAAAAGATGAAAAGGAGAATAGAGACGAGGGAAGCCCAATAAAACAAAGAGTGTAAATACAACGCTGTCTTTCAACGCCGTCTGTTTGTCTGTTTCTTGTCTCGCTTCCTCGCGAGGGTAGTGTGCAGAAAATGTTGATTTCCCCCCCTTCTTTTTTTCTTTCGTTTTTTCGACGTTGATGCGTTGGATCACATTCCAGAGGGAGGTCGGGCGCTACTTTGTACACACAGAAACGCCATTGTCTCTCATATTGTTTATCCTCTTGACTCCGAGTCGTTGTCAACGGCGTGGCACACGTCAGACATGTCTTGTCCCATTTTATTTTCGTTTTTCCTGGAGCGTTGCCATGTACTCCGAAGTAGCTGACTTACAAAATATTTCTCTCATCTTTCACCGCCGTTTTCTTTTCTGGACAGTACTTGTTCACTACGTATTTTGACGGGACAGGGCACTTTTTTATTTACAAAACAATTTCACCCAGTAACCCGACGCTCGCACCTCGAGCCCACTCCGAGATGTCTTACTTTGACCGCTAACTTTGTGAAGTCGCTCAATTTTGTATTTTTTTTTCTAGCACTGCAGCCGCGCGTTGAACACACAATACGTTCGTACAATGCAATTATATGAATAACACGTACGGAGTAGTACAAAAATACTAGCTGAATACGTCGTACTCCGTACTGAATAGTAAAATAAAAACACGCACTGCACAAAATAGCACAAGCCTCCGTCGTTGTGAAGTTTTTTCTTCGTTCGGAGTGGGAGTGGAGATGTACTTGTCGAACGGAAAGGAAGACAAAAAGAAGACGAAGAAGAAAAGAAAGAAGGACATGACATGGGCCACCAAATGTGCCCCTAAGGTGTGTGTGTGGAGGATTGGTGGTTTGGTGGTCCGACGAGGACACGGATCAAAGGTGAACGGATGTGCTTGCAAGTGAAAAGAAGGCTCGGGTGCAGAGAAGAAAAAAGAAAGTGGCCTAACAAGCGAGCAGGGGTACTCCGTACATAAACATACAAGGGTGCTAGGGTGGGTGCTTCTCCCCCTGGTGATCGGCAAGGGAAGGGCAGAGCCACGCGAAGATCAGAGGGGAACCACCACGCAGACGAGATGAAAGGGTCAAGGGGGGTCGTTCTCGTCTTCTTGGGAAGGAGAAGCGCAAAAGTGAGGGCTGGCCGAATTTTGAATTTTGGGGGTCACTCACAAATGGCACTCTTGAAAAAATTGTGCGTGTGCATCTGCCCTCTATTTTTGTGTGAATTGTGCTTTTATGTGCGTTGTGTTCTTTTTGCGCGTTGACTATCGCATGCTATCTTGCTGTTCGAAGGGTACGGAGTACGACGCACACCGACATCTCTTCATTTTTGCATCGTTGATTTTCTCATTTTCTCATTTTCTCTTCATGCCCTCTCTCTGAATCATGCCATTTCCACAATATTTTCCACTTTCCCATTTCCCATCTCCTTCAATATTTCTGCCTCTCTTTTCAGTATTCTCCTTTCTCCTTCTTCATTACGTTTGTACACGCCCCCCTTTCGCCTTTATGTCTGCTTCCGGTAAGAGCCACACAAGACGCGATGCAGTACGACGTGGGGCCTCTATGAGTAGTGAATAACAAGACAGCGCGGAAAGCAAGCAGAGTGAGACGAAAGCGCCAATTAAAAAAATAAGAGTGGGCAAGAGTGGGCGAGAAAAGAAGGGAAAGAAGAAATCACAGCTTCTGGAATTGTGGCCGGTGCCCTCTTGCTCACTCCACACCACCCTCACCACAGCTAACACACAAAAAAAGATAAAGAAAACGTAAAAATTAAACAAAATAACATAAAATACTCAGTAATAGAAGAAAACAAAACAAGCACCCCCACCATGCACACGGATGCGTTCACAAGGATAAACTAAACGGTTGCGTTGGCTCAAGACCTGGTGTTGTTTTATTGTTACTTGGTGCCGAATCGTGTTCAGTGGATGTGCAGTCGGAGGGTAGGAAATACGCATTAGTTCCGTGAATGGGTTCCTTGGAGAATTTTGGAGAATACGACGTGGGAAGGAGACATCGGGGACATCGTGTGGGAGAAGGAGTAAATGAGTCTAGCCCCAGCCTTTTTATGTTCTCAGTTCTCTGGCACTCACTTCGAGACATTTTTGTTTTTGTTGCAGCGCTATGCTGCATGCAGCGACGATCATTTCCATACCCTCGTAGCCTTTTCTCTCTCTCTTTTTCTTCTTCTTTTTTCTTTTCTTCTTTCTTTCTCTTGTTACTGCTGCCACTTTCTTTTTCTTGTTGTTTTCTTCTTCCACTCCAATACCCCTTTTTCATCCCTTGCTTCCTGCAATTGACACCCCGGACGCCGGCTCGACAACTGGGGTCGTTTGGGCTCAAAGGGGAAAGCGGGAGATATCTATGGAGGAATTGACGGCGGAAAGAAGGAAAGAAAGCATAAAGCGTACGGACAAGAGAAGAAAGAAATGAAACGAAACGAATAGAAAATGGAGAGAAGGGCAAACCGAGAAAAAAAAAGAGAAAAAAAGCGTGTTTACAGGACACCTGACACAGAGGGTCACAGACCACACGACACACAAACAGCGGAATATGATGCACGGCGCATCTTCCTTTTCTTTTCTGTTCTCTCGTCTCTCCTGAGGCCCCTGTGAACATCATGTCGGGGGCAAATACACACGACAAGATGAGAGATGCACAAAAAATATCTTGAAACCTTGTGGAATGCTTCGGTGCCGTTTCAAAAACACTGGAAGCGAATGAATGGACCTCTTGACGATTTCCATGATTTTCAAAATCATCGACACTCCAAGATTTCCATCTCACCAAATTCTGTTGATGATGGAAGGTGCTGATGCTTGGTACTCCGTACTGGTGTGTGGTGTAAGTCCCCTGTAGTGTTGTACAGGTCGAATGACGGAGCTCAATATTGTAAGACGGATAGGCACATGGGAAATCGAGATTAACCCAATCCAGCAACCTGGACTGGGTCACCGAGCTAGGGCTGGCAGGGAACACTGGCGAGCGGCAGACTGTCATCCGCCTCACAACGTACTGTGTACATATAATTTGTGCGACAAAGCGATGTGCACTACTCCGTCCTTTTGACGCCAATACCTCACGCCGGCCTTCTGTGGTCCCTCTTAAAATATCCCGAAGGATGATGCTCCCACGGTCCCTTTTGATTCCTCCATCATAAGCCATTCTCGAATCCTTCGTTCAGGCCTCCCATGTGGCATCTGACAAGACTTTGATGAACATCGGTTCGCCAAAGGATGACTTTGGATGCCCTTGGATTTCCACCTTCTCTCGACGATGCCCAACGACGTCGTATTGATGAATATCATCATCTCCATACACCGTATGTAGCGCACCGTCAACTCTTGACTCTTCGTAGCCACTTTGTAATTGCAAGGTCTAGAATTATGATGTGCAACGCTTCTTTTTCGGTGAGGCCTGCCAGTATTGTCGATTCTTGTGGAGTTACGTCGTATTGACTCGTCTACTCCGTATGTATGTATGCATTTTTCATCGTCCGGCCTACGATATATCGGCAAGGACCACTCCTCTCACCAGCACCTTCCATATCTCATATTTCCACTTCTTGTTGACCTCCTTTTATCTTCCCTGGACTCAACGTCTTGCATCTTAATGGATTGGCAGATGCCGTCCTGTGAATCGCCCTGTCTACGGAGTAGGTTGGTTGATTACGTAGTGACCACCTCTCTCTCTTCTTCTCCAACTAAACATATCTAGGCGGTTTACTTTTATCCTCCGAGACATTGGTCTTGGCCCTGCGTCTTGAGTCTTGGGTGTTTTGCCACAAAGTATTCAGTAGTGAAAAAGAATCGGCCGACGGGACATACCAAGTTGCAACGGCAGACGTGAACGGAAGGATGATCTGCAAGAAAGTTTACAGGGGGGGTCACTGGAAGAAATAGGAAAAAGGAGTTGAAAAAGACAGGCAATAGCCTAAGAGGCCTTGGCATTCTTCTACAGGCCTGGTGGGGGAGATGTTATATTTACATATAATATACTCCGTATTAAACAGTAGGGATGAGGGATCTTTTGGATATTTCTTGGAGGAAGTTCGTTTTCATCGGTTTGGCCCTCGTCTTTTCCTTTAGGTTGGGGGAAGGAACGACAGAGCCGGCCGTGGGGACATTACTGTGGCTGGTCTGAAATGTATTAGCGTGGGTGTTCTGGGGGGTGAGAGAGAGCGAAAGAGGAAAAAAGGCAAGACGGCTCTGAATAGTGGGCAAAAAAGTACTGGAGCTCACGGGATTAACTAGAATACTCCGTACTGCTGTTCAGCCTAATGTGCCCTAGAAACACACTACAAGACGCTACAAGACGCTACAAGACGCTACAAGACACTACAAGACACTACGAGCAGGTCTCACGGGGCTACGGCTGGATGTGGAAAGGTGAACCGAAGAGATGAGCAGGTAAAGCGCGGATCCAGTTGAAAAAGGGCTGCATTCGAGTGGATGAGAGACATGGAAAGAGGAAGAAGGGAAACAAAAAAAGAAAAGAAAGATTGATAATAGAGAAAAGAAAAAAAAAGAGAGAAAAAACTGGGTCCGCGACGGCTTGACGGTCCAGCTGGGACGAGCACATGGAACAAATGGAAGGCATGGAGACCAAAATAACAGGAAGGCACGAACGAGCCAAAAAAGAAATAAAAGACTACGGAGTACGTCGTACTGGGGATCAACGAAGTGACTGCCGAAACGGACGATTCCCGACAGGGAGGAGGCAAGAGCGATGGATGGCAAATATCTATCGTGCTATGAAGAGGAAAGAGGAAAAAGGAAAAAGGAAAAAGGAAAGAGGAAAGAGGAAAGAGGAAAAAGGAAAAAGGAAGGAAGAAGGAGGGAAAAGACAGGGCAAGAGCGACAGCGAGCGAGATTGTCGATTGACAGGAATGGCAACGGCGATGGACGTCAAGTCATGATCGTGAGGGAAAGGGCGACGAGACGAAATAGAAGGGGCAAGAGCGGATGGGGGCGTGCACGGGGTTCGCCGTGGCTTTTACTGTCTCTCTTCTCCATGTTGGACGATCCATTTCTCTCGCCGTTTCGTCTTTAATTTGTTTCTTTTTCTCTTTTCTTTTCTTCTTCTTTTCTTTTTCTTTTTTATCCTTTCCCATGTCGCTTTAGAACGTTTTTTTGTCTCTCACACTCTCTTTTCGACGGTTTGGCTGCCGATCTTGAGGCTGTACGACGTAAAGGAAGGGACGACACGCGGAAGATGACATGCAGCTGGGAAAGTGATTCAAAATGAAACGGAATGAAAGGGGCGCCGTGGGGTGAGAGCGGTGCTAGGGAGAACGTGACGAGAGAGAAGGGAAGGACACAAAAGGATACTGTGATACACTGATACGCCAGCTGGCCCAGTAATGGAAAAGAAGAAAACAGGAAGGCTCCACGGAAGGGCAAAAGAAGGAAAATGTGGGGCACCAAACGACGAGCCAAACTACCGAAACAGGCAATTGCGAGGCGGACAACGCCAATCATCCCCACCGCAATACTAAACAGTAAGTAGCACAAATAGTGCAAAGAGACAAACAGAGACAGCAGTGTCTCACTTGGTCTTTTCCCGTTCAGCCAGCGCTAGTGCTCGTCACAGCAGCTGAGAAAGAAGCAAGAAAGAAGCACGAGATGGCCGGATGGTACGTGAATAGGTGACCAGAGCGTTGAATAGGGAAATTGATGTGCATTGACGGAGAAAAAAGAAAGAAAAAGAAAGAAAAAGAAAGAAAAAGAAAGAAAAAGAAAGAAAAGGAAAGAAAAAAGAGATGAGCAGGAGGACGTCACAGAGAGAGACACTGATGTGCAAGAGAAGAATAAGGCCAGGAATACGACGTACAGTGCTGAGAGAGTTTGAAAATAGAAACAAAGCACATCAATACCCAAAGAAACGAATCGAAACAAATACGAGGATTGGACGAGGAATGAGGAGGGTCTAATGCATTTCTGTCAGGTGGTCAACGCATGGCTGGAGAGGGAGAGGATATTCTCAGAAAAGAAAGCATCAGAAAAGAAAGCATCAGAAAAGAAAGCAGAAAAAGGGAGACGACTCCTCGGTAGCTAAACATCCTCTCACGGCCTGCCACTCTGACCTGCCACTGCTCCTGCAAGTGGGGAGGCCCCTGTCCCTTTCTTTTTCGCGACCTGCACTTGGAAACGGTATCTTCCGGAGAGCAAGGTGTGGCACGTGGAATTTTAGTTTTGGGTAGTTTTTTAGTCTGTAGTTTCGCACTCGAGCCCCTCTAACAGGTCTAACAGCAGCGGATGTTGCTTGGCGTGGTCCCCGATGCACTGGCTCGGCTCACTTCGCACAAAAGCGGACGATTACGATTGCCTACGGTATGCGGGCGATTTGTGAATATGACAAAACTGGTGGCCAAAATGACCAACATGACCAACATGGACCATGCGAATTGCGGGACAAATTGGCTCTTGGCAGCGTGATATCGTGGCAGCGTCACAGCCGTAGTAATTTACCGAGTACGGAGTACTGCTGACCTTTTTAATTGTCGTCGGTGTCGGTGTCGGTAGTGATACGACGCAAGGGAGATGATGGAAATCAATTGCAGTTCAGGCAGCTCTGGACGAGGCTATGGTACGACGTGTCAATTGACTTGGAGGCAAAGGGGCGACTCTGCGATTGCGTTTGTGCAGGTCTAGATCTCTCATGTCGTACTCTGTACATCGCAAGATGCTGAATTGAGGCGATTGCCCTTGCAAAGGAGCAAACAATCCTAGCGTGTTCTCCTCGTCGATCGCTACAGGGCGACATACGTACAAATGGAGCCTTTTCATAGACTGAAATAGCTTCGAGCTCGGCGCACTAAACAGGAGAAAGTGGAGATCTTCCCCGAGAGCTTTATCAGTGTTCGCCGTCTACTACGGAGTACTCCGTGCACGATCAAGTCTTTGCCTCAACGTCGACTATCGTTGTCGATTGTCGATTGTCGATTGTGGCTGGTCGAGCTGGCGTAAAATGGCCCGCGTGGCCGGACGGTTAACGGCTAGACTGTGCTCGACAGGGGGTGTCTGACCAAGAGGACTCGGAAGAGCGTTTCCAACAGAGACAGTCACATTCTAGGGAGATGATGGCCGAGAGTGACAGGTCAGGCCAATAACAAAAAGCAACGAGGACGGCAACAACGGATCCGACTGGCATGTAAAGAGACGGGCAAAGTGACAACCAGCATACGGAGTAGAAAACACAGAAACACACGCCGGCCACGAGTATTGTAAGTTAAGCCTCCCTTTAAAAGTTAAGTGAGGCGAGGGAGGGAGAGACACGGAGCCCGGAGAAGAGGTCGAATAAGGAAATGGATAAACGGATGGCAGTTGAGATAATCAGCTCCCCAAACAAAAAAAACAAAAAAAAAAAAGAAGAAAAAGAAAGTCAAAGAGGTCGTCGTCCAAGGGCGAAGGAATGTTGAAAAACACAAGGGGAAAAAGGCAAGACGACGTCAAAGACAGCCTGCGCTCTTGACGCGGAGACGTATTCGTATCAGATCGTGAGCTTGCATGGGACGGCGATGGAAAAGGCCATCCAAAGTTGAACGTGAGGGGAAGGAAGAGAAACAGATGTCTTGACACTTGTTGATGCACAGTCGTCACAGCGCATCGGAAGCGCACCGGGATTGTCGCAGACACAAGATTTATGCATGCGCAACAACGCTTGGGTGTTTGCTGCAAGAAAGTATCTTACTCTGCAGAGGTACGTCGTACTGATGTCTGATCTCTCTCTCTCTGTGTACTCCGTACTCGTGCTTTGCATTCCGTACCGCGACCCCTCCCAAACCAGGATAAGGCCAGTCAGGGCAAGGCATGCAAGGCAGGCAAGAGGCAAGACAGGGCAAGAAAAGACGATGCGCTGCTCCGGAGGATCAACGATTGACGGACAGCAAGATTGACGCCATCTCTTTTATTCCCCCCACTGACTGTCGCCATGTAACTGCAGCTGCAGCTCTGCAACTCTGCAGCTCTGCAACTCTGCAACTCTTCGGTTCGCCGTTATTTACTTCTTTTTTTTCTGACCAGACCGTCCCCTCGTCCGAGAACGTCAAAGAGCCGCCCCGTCAAACAATGACACTGCACATCTGCTACTGTCAAGCTTTTCCAGAGTTGCTGCAGAGCCGTCCGTTGCCCGTGTTTCCCAGTCTTGGAGACAATAAAAACAAACAAAAAAACGTCTGTTCGCATATTGAGGCTCTCACTTTATTTGGAGGGGGGGTGAAGGCAATCTGAAGCCAACCAATTCTTTTACTTCAGCCAGCAGACTGGAGAAACAGGACCAGTTTCGTTCCGGTCACCCCTGTCTTTTCCAGGTCCCCCAGCCTAACAATAACAACAACTCAGACTCAAGACTAGTCTTGTATTATGTGCCGCCGCACGTTGTGGCTTCGCCTGTCTACAGCCGCCTGCCACCTGAAGTTGCATTCTTTTCAATGAAGGCATGTCCACTTTTACATTCTTTTCTGACAATGGATGGCTGTCCGTTGCCCGTTGTCTGCTGCCTGTCACTGCCACTGCCGCAGTGGACCGTCTTTTTTTTCTTTTTTCAAATGTCTTTTCTTTCCTTTTCTGCCACTTTTCTCAGACACCACGGTCTTCTCGTTGAACCCGTCAGCCCGTACCTTCCCTCACGAGCGTGCTCATTCCAGAGAGACAGAGACAGGAAAGAAAGACAATGGATCCTTTGCAGCCCTTCGCTCCTTCCATGTTGTGCCTTCCCTCTCCCAGCAAATGGTGGGGTCGCTATCGGACGGGTGTGGAAAGGGAAGCGGCGATCATATGAGATTAGCCTTTGTTTCTGGCATGCTCCCGGGGTCTCTGGGTGTGTGCCTGTGTGCCTGTGTGTGCCTTCCCTCCAAAGGTCGAGCCCTTGTTATTTTTAATTCCTTCCCTTTTGATTGTCAAATCTGCAATCTTGAGAGTCACGGCGTACTCCGTCTTTTTGTCTCTGAGGTCTCCCTTCTGTCTTCTCCCTTGTCGCACCTTGCCTCCCTTACCCTCCCGCCTCTCCTTTTCAAACAATCTTTCAGAGTTGCACACCCCAGCAATGCCTTTTGCACCCACCACGTTTTTGCATTAATGGGAAACGCGTGCAGAACACGGAAACGGGCCACGCCGAAACAGCCCTGTCAGACGTGGCCCATTGTGTGTGTGCAAGCAGTACGCAGTACTATCTCACATCCAACGTATGCGTACGGAGTACAAAGCACGACAGAACACTCTCCGCCTTCTTACTTTCCTAGTATCTTCATCGAGTTCTCGTTGTGGATGCTGTGCGCATCACGACCCTCTTATTTCGTCCCGCGCAACGTGCCACTGCCGCTAAGAAAAAGTACTGTGCATCGCGATGGAACTTGCCAGTGCTTTTGTCTTTCTACCTAGTCTTTCGTCCATGTATCTTACTTTGTACTGTTCTCCGTGCTTGGATCTTTTCGTCGTTATTTGTCAAAGAGACTACGCCCGCCCGTGCAGATGTGCTATTTTTTGGTGCAGGACGCTTGCGACAAAGGAATATTCCGACATTCTTAAAAGGTACAACGGACGACGTATTATAAAGTAGTACGAAGTAGACTTGTTGCCCGTTGAAATGAGCAAAATAAATAGTCCGAGTAAGCACGATTAAGGAGCTCCGTACAGGTGGATGCTCGAGAAGGGCTAATAGCTAGTAGGGTAGCGCTAGTTGCAGAGGTCTCGTGGCTTTTAGTGTGCTTTTTCTTTGCCATGCAGGCAGGCAATTCGGGTAGGAAGGGGCAGGCAATCTACGGAGTACGTGTAGACGTAGACAGTAGTCAGTTCGCCTTGACAGATACGGACACGGAGTACTCCGTACAGACAGATACACAGTACAGATAGCTTGACTTTTCATTGTCCCACCTCCCTAGCTGCTGTCGTCGATCCTCGAGGGACGAAATAACGGCGATTGTCTAACTTGTTCTGTGCAAGCCTCTTCTCATTTCTTGGCCGTCTTTGGTCATCTCCGTTGATGTCCATACTCCGTATCGGCCGTCGTTGTCGTACGTTTATTGTTCGCTATCCATGATTTCGTACGAGAGAAAGACAGCCTAGTCTGTCTCGTCTGTCTCGTCTGTCTGACCAGTACGGAGTACACATAACCACTGGCCAAGCATGATGTGGACGAACCAAATCTTTGGAGAAGCGTATGAGAAGGCCTGGTGGAAGTTTGGGAATTTTGCGGTGTGGCGGTTTGGAGGTGTTTGGGGAAAAGAAAGTCACAAAAGTCGGGACAAAGGAAAAGGAAGAGGAGACGGGCCAAAAAAAAGTCAAGATCTGACAATCGCCACAGATCAAGAGTGTTCTGGAACACCAAGACCCAAGATACCAAGACACCAAGAGGCTCAAAACAAGCGCCCAGAATGACGAGAGCCTCACAAGAGACACCACACAAGACACTTCAACTGAACCTGGAGCAAAAGAGCCAGACGGCATAAGATCCGCCGGACAATCCGGTCACAGCCTTGGACGTGGTGGGCTCACGTTGTTGTCGTGAAGGCTGTCTTGTCAGCCTTTTGTGTGTATTTTCTATCCCTCTTCTGCTCCTGCCTGCTCCTGCCAGCTCCTGCCAGCTCCTGCCTGCTCCTGCCATCCTTCTGTTCGAACGGCCGTCTCAAGTCTGCACATCCGTTCTCCGTCCTCGACGTCAAAGGGGCGTTTTGCTTTTGGCTGTTTGTTTGGGAACAGGGGAACAGGGGAACAGGGGTCACCAAAAGAAAAAGGAAGCGAAGCGAAGCGAACAGGGGGTGTGGAGAGCGGGGGCGTGCACTGCAGCAGCGTGCTCGCTGTGTGCCGGTTGAGGGAAGGAGCACGCAGCACTGTTGCACTGTACGACGTATTACGACGTACTCCATACATTGTAGCACATGTAGGGCGATGTCACTTTTGTGCGACATCCCGCACAAAAGGTACCACCACACGGCCGCCAGCGTTTCCCTGTCGCTTCCCCTCAATCTCTTTCGCCCGATGCACAGTGGTCAGTGACCTCGAGCTTTTTGACTGGCAGACTGGATGGTCCGTGACGTCGCGACACAGACTGTGCTGCCATCGCATCTGCGAATCTGACAGGAGACAGGACGCAAACAACAGACAGACGAAAAAAACGAGATGACTCTTGAAAGGTTTGGCCCAAAGTAGGAAGAGTCTTGACATCATCTGCCGACGGTGTATATTCACAAAACATCAGAGTCATGATCTGTACTTGACACAAAATGCACAAAATGAAATACAAATACAAAATACCAAAAAAAAAGTAGAATAATACAAGACAAAAGACAATACAAAGACAATACAAAGACAATTCAAAGACAACTGAAAGAAAACTACGGCATCGAGTTAGTCTGTCTTCCAGGAAGGAGGCGTTCTGCGGAAGAGGCGCCCGACAGTTGGCTTCTTTGGGATTTCTCGGGATATTGGGCCAGTCAACGGTCAGCAGAGGCGTGGTGCTTTTGCGGTGTCATACTTTTGCTGCAATTGTGTTTTGCGAGTTTGTACATGTATGTCTCCGGCTGGCTGCATCGTTTCACAGCCTACTTCGTACGAGGCACGGGCTCACCGTCGCTCGGGAACAAATTGAATTGCAGGGGGGTAATAAGGCGGATACTGCACAAAAGAAAAGGGTCCATAAAGAGGGCAAAAAAGAAGGCAAAAAAAGAAAAAGGAGGGCAAAAAAAGAAAGCAAAAGAAAGATTAAAAATGGAGAATAAGCCAGGTGGCCCGAAACACGCGCCAGGCTGCAAAAGGAAACAAAGGCAAGAAGGCTGAAAGGGCAAGCGCGAGAGCACACAACTGCCTGAGAAGGAAAGACCTGAGGGAAAGACCTGAGGGAAAGACCTGAGGGAAAGACCTGAGAGGGAAAGTGCCTCAAGTGCGTTCTGCGTCTTCATCACTTCCCATAGTAGCGCGCCCCGGATGTAAGTATATTTTGCCAGCGCGCCCTTTGCCTTTTTCCTCATCTCGGATTCCCATCGGAGTGGTTTGGCTAGCTGCTAGCGGGGCCCCAACTAGTCGCCGGCGTCTTCGTCTTTGTGTCGTCTGCATCGTCTGCATCGGGTTCCTTATGTCTCTTTCCACCACAGTTTGCTACATTGCGACTTTTCAGTACTTCTACAGCACCTCTGTCGTCTGCGTCGCCTGCCTGTTAACCGTCTGCCCTCGTGGTAAGTTTGAATCGAGATTAAGCTCCCGCCTTTCCCCCTTCCCCTTTCCCCTTTCTACTTTCTGCTTTCTACTGTGTATTGCCTTTGCAAAGTATGAGTATATTCCCATTTCGAGCCATTCTCGCGTTCAAGGCGTAACTGGTAATGGCGTAACTGACGGCACTTTCTCGCCACCCGCGTGCGTCTTTCCATTTGTAGTTTGACTCCTTTCATGGCATCTTCCGTTGTATCTGTCATTGCTCGTATCCTGCCGAGATCTTCTTAGTTTTGAGCTATGCTCTTTGAGCTTCGAGCTTGGCCGCTCCTGCCGTCGTATTGGCATCTGCTCCGAGGTGGCACGCCCCATGTTTCTGGATCGAGCGTCCCCCGGTGGTAGATGGCCGTTGCAAAGTTTCTGGCTCGAGCGCTCCTCCCTGGTCGCTCTTTCCTTGCTCCGAGCGCAGAACTACATACGGAGCATTACGACGTACTCCGTACAGAAACAGCAGAAACAGCAAAATAAGGCAAGAGCACACCACACACAGACACGGTCGCACCTGCCTCCTGCGTTCTCTGCCGGATGTTTGTGCATCCTTTTTCCCCTGGTCGTCGTGCCCCTGTCTCCCTTCTTTCCTCTCTTTCCTCTCTCCCTCCTGCACCCTCGTTTTTCACATCTTCCCTGTGTTCTGCTCTTCTGCATCCTCAGCTTCTTTGTTCTTCCTCGCCATCTGCGATCCGACCAGCACCCGTTTTCGCCTTTCCCTTTGCCTCTTCGAGTCCAACTTCAATTCCAGCTTCAAACATCCCTGGTCCGCAACAGACGCCAGGGCCAAAATACGCCCCTCAGAAAGAGAGAAAGTCTTCAAGAAAACTTGGAGACAGCCTCCCTCAAAACAAACGCACACACCCCTCTACCGAAGGGCACACCCAGCACACACCCCAGGGCGCTCTCGGGTCGGACCCGCTCATATTATGTGACAGATGGGCTCCGCTGACCGCACATCGCCTAGGGGATCAACGGTGTGGGTTCTGGGGGTGTGAAGAAGAGAAGAAGAAGAGAAGACAAGGGGGGTGTGCACTAAAGACTTGAGGGACCTGGCGAAATAACGCAAAACTGCGTAACTGCAGAATGCAGAACTGGAGACAACACTGGCGTTCGCCCCAGTCCAAAAAAGAACGGTCCTGTGCTAACGACGCCCGCCCAAAAAAAAGACCCAGCAGAAGACCCAGCAGAAGGCCTTCTGAGTAGCACTAGCAGAGACCCAGAAGGACCCCCTTGGAGAATGGAGGACGGTGCCACCTGGTCTCTGCGCTTCACCTGGGTCTGGTCAAGAAAAGAAAAGAAAAAATAAAGACAGCGTGCAAGCGTGCAAGCGTTCAAGCGTTCAAGCGTGTGCCTTTTCACTTGCTGTCTTCCTGGTCCAAACCCCAGCACAGCAGCACACCCAGCACACACCTTGTTCTTCGACTCCCGAGTGTCGATGCAAACTTATAAGATTCCCGCCCCTCCCCTCCACTTCTTCTTGTTTTCTTTCCCTCCTCTCTTTTTTCTTTTCCCTTGCTCGCATCATTCTTATATCTTTCTATGATCTCGATCTTTAGAAAACAAACGTGAACAACAACAAGATACATTTACTACTACTACTACAACAACAACAAATATCCCGGCTGGTTCTTGGTTTAATATCTACTAACTACTTTCTCGACATCTCGACTCGACCTCTTAATTCTCGCCAACATCTACTCTCACGTCTACTCACCATATTCGATATTTTACCAGACACATTTACCATAATTCCCTAATACCTATTTCTCTCCCTTTTCCCTCTCTTCACATCACACATCACACATAGCACAACATGGCAGCCGTTCTGTTGTCGAACCCCTTCGCCGGGCAGGCGAGCCTCTCGCACAACGTCTCCCATGTCTCGCAGTACGCCTCATATCCCAGCCAGATGCAGCAGCAGCAGCAACCACAAGGCCCTCCCTCGCCTCCCATGGACGACACCAAGTGCTCGTTGCCCTCCATCTCCAACCTGCTTGACCTGGCCGACCAGGGCTCACCCACCTCCGAGACCTCCCCTCAGTCCCAGCAGATGCAGCAGCAGTCCTCAAAACAACATCTGCAGCAGCAGGTCCTGCAGCAGGAGTTCCCCTTCAATGGTATGCAGCAGTCTCTTTTCCGTTCATTTCCTCCCATTTTTTCTCTAACACAGTTGTAGCCTCCTCTCGGCCAAGCACACGGCCCAACTCGTCACACTACAGCAACAGCCCCATGAGCTTGCGCGGCGGTGTTCTGCCGCCTACGCCGCCCATGATCTCTGAGGCTAGCTTCGGCAACGGCTACGACTCGCCCTCGACCAAGTCTGTTAACCAGCTGCCTCACCCAGTTGCCGCCGCGGCCATTGCTGCTGCCGCTGCCACCGCCAACAACTACTACTTTGAGGCCACACCACCACCGCAGCAGCCTTTCAGCCACGAGTCCGCTACCTCGGAGCCTCGCCACTCCTCACAGCCGCCCAGCTCGCACCCTTCGCAGTACCAGTCGCCAGCACAGTCACACGCTTCGCACTCCTCATCACAGTCTCAGCACATCCACCACCAGCCGCAGCCTCAGCGCAGCATTTCTATGCCCACCACGACCTCGTACGGTGCTCCCTCCTACTCCGCCCAGACCTCCTACCTGAGCCAGTCACCCGCCGCCGCCGCTGCCATGTACTACCCGGCCATGCAGCAGCCGACACCGCCGCCTCAGCAGGCCGTCCAGGCACCGCAGCCGCAGCAGCTCGGTGGCATGTACTACCAGCGCCCTCTGCCGCAGGTTGGTGCCAGCACCTTCCCGCCGATGCACCACGCTCAACACGCACACCACCCGCACCACCAGTCTTCGCCGTGGCAGCACCACCACTACATCTCGCCCTCGGCGGCTGCTGCTTTCCCCCAGTCCCAGGACCGCTACATCTGCCCGACGTGCAACAAGGCCTTCTCCCGTCCGAGCTCGCTGCGCATCCACAGCCACTCGCACACGGGCGAGAAGCCCTTCAAGTGCCCTCACCAGGGCTGCGGCAAGGCCTTTAGCGTGCGCAGCAACATGAAGCGCCACGAGCGCGGCTGCCACAACTTTGACAGTGGAAACTAAGTGTGCCTCAGTTTCTTCCTAGTCTTCTTTCCTATGTCTTTGATTTACGTCCTTTTAAAAACACTGCAAGCGATTTCTTTACTGTCAACTGGGGTTTCCTATCTGGAGGAACACAAATACCGCGGGGTTCTTTGTCTTTTTTTCTGTTCTTTTTTTCTGTTCAATTTTTAGAGCTAAAACGTTAAAACGTTATGTCCCGTCTATTGGGATTGGGATTGGGCCTGTCCCTTTTTTTTCTTTCAAAACGTTCACCTGGGAAATGGGTCTTGGGTTTTTTTCTTTACTTTTTTACTATCCGGTACAAATCGGTACAGAAACCGGACACGGGGAAAATGCAAACAAAAAGATTTTGCCTTTTACAACTACTTTTCTTTTTTTCGTCTTTTTCGTCTCTTTCCGTCTCTTCTTATTTCATTGTGTTTTACATGGCGAAGCATGGGCGGGAGTTACGAGTGAAATTGGCGCGGGCGGATCACATAACAAGAATGACTGAAAAAAGTCTTCTTTTTGCAGCGTTTGCTTTACACTTTAGATACCAATACCAATTACTGTGTTCTATTCTACGACTTTTTTTTGTTACTTGCTTTTTCCTTCTATAAATAAAATACCGAGCACTCTTTGAAATGCCCGACGTCGATATCCCGTCTTTCTACGGAGTGCTTTCTGACGGTCTATTGCATTCACTCTTGACTTGGAAAGGTGTACGAGAAAGTGTGTAAGTGTGTACGGAGTAGACGTGTATCAATGTAGTGCATCGTATGAAAGAAGAATACCTTCCTGTGCCACTTCTTGTTGCCCAATACTCATGTATACTCTGAATTGTCTTGTTTTGAACCATCCGCCTTTCTGCTTCTGTCGTTCCTGCATGTTTTTTTTTTGTTTGTTTCTCCAAGTGTTAAAAGTCTGAGACTTCTTTTACCCGATGGCTCCTTCGCCTTTGCTGTTGAACTGTTTTGTGTTCTTTCCCGCTTTCCCCTCAAGAGACCCCAAGACGGCAAACTGTAGGTGCAGATATACGGGCAGTTGGACGCAGAAGGAGAGCCGTCGTAGAACGAGCTCGCATCGACTTGACCCGAGTCGCATACGAGTGCGTTGCGAGAGGGAGGGGAAGAGAGAAAGCGCTGTCGATCGCAGCCACAGGCTGTATGCGAGCAGGCAAGTACTCCGTAGCTGAGTTTAATGTGTAGTTGTAGTTCCCCTGCAGGGCGGCATCGGTACCTTTTCACACCGTCTCTTTGTCTACTTTGACCCCAGCGGTACTTTTCCCGGCCGACGTCATGCACCAAAAAGAAGAAGAGAATGAGAAAAAGGTAGAAAGCACACCAGAACACGCAGAACACGCTGAACGAAACAAGAGGGAAAAGACACAACACACAACGGTGCGTTGTAGATCCGTTTCTAGCGGACAGAGGAAAAGCCTCTTCCCAAGTGTGTGTAGTACCGAGAGAGTGTAGATTTATTATTTTGTTCGATCGATTCTCTCCTTTTTGTGAGGCGGGGGATTTGTTTGTGTGTGCTCGTTTCTGTAAGGATTAACTTTATCATTTTTGTGTTCTTTTATACATTCACTCTTCCTTGTATCGATCGACCCTGACTTTTTGAGATGCTTCTCCTCTCCAGATGACGATGTTATCGAGCACCTCATTGTCCCTAACAAAAAGAACTCGCGAGAGAACTCGCGAGAGAGAGAGAGGTACCTTTGACACCAAAAAGGGGCGCGGAATATCCCTCTATCAAAGTCCCTTCACCACAAACTTAAGCACTCGCCGACCTAACACTAGACCTGACATCTCGCCCGACAATTCTTTCCTTTCTCGCCAATCTCGTTTGGACACGCCCTCGTCTCGCGCCCCCAGCGAGTCAATAATATGAGATACAGAGTACAGAGTAATTCTTACAACACAAAGGGTACCGCATCTGCGTCATTAAACGAATTGGAGAATTTGGAGATGTATCCCATGCTATCGTCTTGGCAGAAAGGTTATCCCTTCATCGCATCCGACATGCGAAGATGGTGTCGAGCTTGTAGCCGATGAAAGAGAGAGAGAGAGAGAGAGAGAGAGAGAGAGAGAGAGAGAGAGAGAGAGAGAGTGCAGACTTGACGAAAACAGCGCATCGAAGACGGTATTGCTGTGCAGAGCGTAGAGTGGTGTACTGCAATAGCAAACCCGCCTTCCACGCTCGTTGTTCCAGAGGCCAGTCCGCTTCCCTTGTCTTGTGAGTGGATCCAGCGAATTAAGATCTGACATTGGGTGACATGGGCTCTATTGGCGTCTATTTGTGTGGGTGTGTTGGTTGTTCTAGCCGGGCTCCAGCGCCGCGCGAAGAGAGGCTGGCGCTTGACGCTTGAGAAAAATACCTCGAAACGGCCGCCTTGTCTGTTGGTTGGCTCGAGAAGAAAAAGAGGAAGAGGGGAGAAAAGAGAAAAGAGAAAAAATGACAAAAGAGGACGCAGGGTCGGGGAGCTGAAGATCTTGAAAAGCAACCAAAGGGAGCTCCTCCTCTAACGAGATGTGACATAATTACGGAGTAGGCTTGCGAGGATTTGCGAGCCTTCTTTCATAGGATAAACATGGCGAGAAAACAAAGGCGTTCCAAGAAAAGGGAAAACGTCGCCAGGCTACTGATTCCGCGAGCGTCGGGCTACTGATGCATCAGTGTGCTGTTGGGTGCCATGATTCAATATTGAACTCGGTATGCTGTAGTGCCATGCAGCTTAGAGAAGGCTTCACGGCAACCCTCCTCCTCTTTTTGTTCTTGGGGGGAGAGAGCTCATGTCGCGTGTCTCACGATCCCCACGCCCGCATTCCTTGTCTTGGCGATGGCTCATGCATACACAGACACCACACCGACAACAGCCTTTTGGGGTGATGTTGAACGAGAAATGTGCTTGGCAATAACAAGGCAGCGGGAAAGAGAGACAGAGAGAGACATAGAGAGCTCATGGGTTTGGGTCGGTAGGACGTAGCCGAGCTGTTGCTGTTCTTGTTGGTGGCGGGATGGGACAACCGACGAGGGAAAACAGCGGAACACTCAAAAAGGGATACCAAAGATGGCAGCATCTGCCCAACATATCATTTGTTGGTTTGGCCACTGTTGGTGCACCATCGGACAGACCCCCCGTCTCAGAAAACAGACGAAATGAATGCCACATCCGGCGTGCTGGGTCCTCTCTTTCCTCGTTCAGAACGACCTAACTTGTTCGTAATCAGGCTGTGCCGGCCGGCCGGCAAACGGCGCCTGTGGTTCTGCTAGTGGTGTAGTTTTGTGGCCTTGTAAGATACGTTGTGCGTCCATGTTTGAGCACACAACGCCTCGAGCACCGATTTCCTGAAGCTTGACGCCTACACAGTAAAGCCTGCCCATCACAGGTACCGCGAGAGGAACACGGTCATATATTCGGGAGGATTCTTGTCACGGGCCAGCTGCCCGAACGGGCAAGATATACGTTGTGCAGCGGGCATGTACTTGTCTTCTTGTCTTCTTGTCGGCTTGTCGGCTTGTCGAGATGTATTTTCGGTCAGAAAGGCGCCATCGATCCAATAAGACGTTGCGGCATAACAAGCAGCAGCAGATTCAACTCGAGACGGGCGAACAATGAGATTGCGGAGGGAGGGCGAATCCTCCACTTTGCTGTCGTTTTGCTGTCTGTCTTTTCCCTTTTCTCTCCAGGCCTCTCTCTGTTTTGTCTTGTCATGGTCGCTTGTGGTGTGCTGCCATATCAACTAGAGCCAAGGCCAGACGTCACTCCCCCACAACAGCCTCCGTAGCGCAAGTGACAAGGGTGGGGGACATTACTCGTGTAAGTGGTGGTGCCCTGTGTGCCCTGTTTCTTTTTCTTTTTCTTTTCTTTTTTCTTTGGGCTTCTTCGGGGGCCACCCGCACTGCAGTGGACTGAGATATTTTGCTGCTGTCGAAGCATGGCTAGAACCGTATCGTTCGAGCTTCAACTTTTCCTGATGCATGTCTCAGACAAAGAGGGTGTCCTGGTCGGGAAGAACATTGTGCCTATGAGGGTCAGAGGGTTCACTTTGGGTCGGAGCAGCAAGTAAAGAAGTAAGCACAAAAGAAAGCAGAAAGCCAATAGAAGGAATAAATGTAGCGGGGAAGAGCAATTTCCCCGGCGGTGTGGTAGACAAGGATGGCAAGATGGCAAAACCCGATGCCCACCGATCGAGTGCGGACAAGCAATTTCACAGCCACTCTTGGTGTCGAAACCGTCTCTTGTTTGGAGGCAAGATGGGCAAGATATCGAGATGTTGCCAGACACACAATGTGCACAATGGCAAGATTGACAAGAATGGCAAGAATGACGCAAGGCCCGTCTCCATTGTGGCCCATCACGCCCATAACCCCGCCCCCTTTTCTTCTTCCTCCTTTTCTCACTGGGCAAATACACGTATGTGTATATCTTCTCTGGCATGAAATATGGGGATTCGCAGGCAAACATCCGAATCTGGGCCACATGGTGTTCGTGTCGTCCATGGAAATGTCGTTGCAATACGAGCATCAAGCAGCTGGAAGATGAACAGTCTCCGTAGCCTCATCTGCTGCAAAGCGTTTTGGGACCAGTCGAGCCAGTCGAGCCAGTCGAGCCAGTTCAGACCAGTGCCTGGCGGGTGAGGAACCGCGTCCCCGATGCCCCTCAGTGGCCACTCGAGCCACTCTGCGACTCCAAGAGGCCCAAACGCACGAGGCAAAAAGGAGCCTAAGAGGAAGAGCGACTGCTGATCGCCCGTGATCAACCCCAGGTTTGGTGGTCTTGTTGCTAGTCGACGATTTGGTGGACGTTGTGGGCACCTTTCTGTGCGTTCCTTGAATTTTGGGGTTTTGTTGCCCAATGCCCACTTGCACTAAATGGACAAGATTGCAAAAACGCCACAAAAGGGTGTTTGTGCCAGGTTTGAGGAACAAGCTCCATCAGACTCCACCAAGCCCCAGAACCGGTTTTGGTATTTTCTGGCATTCATTTCTTTATTTGGGCATTGGAGAACAAAACAACACTCCAATGTTGAGATGCCTGTTCCTTGCAAGTGTGCCAAGCAAATAACAGATTTGACGCACCGGATGTGCAACGTCTTTCTTTCTTTCTTTTTTCTTTCTTAGGAGGGCACGGAGGGGTCTGTCGGTTGTTTGTTGAGATGCGAATCTGGAATTCTGGGTTTAATGCTTCGAAACGCTTGTGACGCGAGCGAGGCTCTACCTGGTGAGCGAATGCAATCTGGTTAGCCTACCGGCTCGTCGGCCGGCATCGTGTACAAAGTACATACGGAGCACGATGCATTGTGATGTGATGTGATGCGAGCCACCTGCTTGTTGACCAGCCAGAAAGGAGTTGTCAAAGATGGTTCCAGGAGCGTGGGCAAGGAACAAAAAAAGTGGGCAAAGGAAGGCTGAACTGGCTACTGGGCAAAAGAGCAAGTAAATTGGCAAATGCTAAAAGGGAGGCCGGTGGAGTGCCCCCGGAGATGAAGGAAATGCCATCAACGGCAACTGGGGGCACTTGCGGACACAAAAGGGGCACCAAATTGCCGCGGGCAATTGTCGTTGGGCAATTATGTGTAATGGCAGAAGAAGAGAACGACAGCAGCAAAACTCACCTTTTCGACACTTTCGACAAAAGGACATCCTGGAAAGGCCCACTCCCCAAGTGGCACACCCCCTGTCCTAAATCTCTGCTCAACCCTTCCTAACTCTTCTTAACCCCCAAACCAAGAGGGCGATCCTCCCTTGCCTCGTGCGGATCCCGTTACCCATGTTTCGTTTGGTGTACGGAGTATTTTTGGGTTCGATGTCGGAGGATGGTCGGAGGATGGGCGTTGGATGGCTGAAAAGTGTGGGAGTGTGGGTGGTTTGGCATGGTTGCATGGTTATTGGCATGGTTTTTTACATGGTTGGTGGTAGTTTTGTCAGTTTTCACATTTTTGTTGTGATTTCTTTTTCTGATGCGAATTACCCCTGTGTGTGCCTTCCCTGTTTGTTGGCCGTCTCGGTCGTGCTGATTTTGCAGCCCTCTCATCGCTCCTTCCTGTTTGCACTCGTTGCCTTTTCTATTTCTCCCCCACCTTAGCTTTGGCAGTGACCATTCGCATTTTCTCCTGTCGCTAGCGTGGCTCCTCTCTTTCCTTTTTCTTTGCCCTAGAGGTATCGAGGTATCCTCTCGGTATCTGAACTGCAGGGTAAGATAACTACACCAAAAACAGCAAAAACGGTCGGTGCAGGTCGGGGCAGTTATGACGCTTAGACGATCGCCATCCCGCCCATCCCAGCATCGTGGCAAGGGTCTGGTCTCTCTCTGCATAGGCCAGGCCACAGGCTGACAACCTGACAAGCTGACAGATCTGCCACTGACAGGATAGAGACACGCCTGTGACCTACGTCGTACATTGCACAGCACTGTGTGTAATACATACGCGTATTTCGAGTCACTGTGCACCTGCCGTTCAGAGACTTTTTTGTCGCCCGTTGGCACTTGCCTGACCCTCCGATTTCGCCGTTGGGTTGCACTTGCCATTCGGGATCGCACCCCGACAAAGGGGGCAAGAGCACTGAGAAAAGGGCAGTCGCAATACACTCTCGACACTGCAAGAAAAAGCACCTGCCGTTTTATGCAGCAAAATACAAAATAGTACTCTTGTCTGTTGGGCCTAAGCAGCTCCTAAGTGTGGCATTGCTCATCTCCTTTTTCCTCTTCTCTCCCTCCCGCCTCAGTCTCACAATGCCATTTTTCCATTGCCTTACCGGCGCCAGTCCAGCCGTGATATACGAATACGATAGCTCGATGGCTCCTTTGGCTCCTGAGTCCCATTCCCCGTCGGCCATTCCCAGTGCTCACTATGTACTGCCATTGACTGCTTTGAGATTCCATCTTCCCTCTTCCCAGGGCTTCTTGGCATTCGATGGTTCGATTGTCCTCACTCTTTTGTTTACTACTTTACTACTCACATTCTCACTGATTTCTAGGCTTTAGGACGTCTCCAAGATCCTCTCCTCTAGGCCTGTCAGCCTCTCGGCCTGGCAGGCCCCTTGAAAGTCCAGCCGGAACGTTATGGCTCTTGTTCCAAGACCTCGTGGCGGGCACTATGGCACGACGCACTATTTTGGCCGATCCTTTTTTGCACTATTACTGCACGACGTGCCTCGACGTGCCTCTCACCAAAATCTGACGCCGTCACCCGTCCACATCTTGATTCTCGAGCATCTGTGGGCATCTTGCGGGCATCTACTGTGTATGTACACAGTACACAGTACGGGGATACGGCCATCTGCGAAGCGCATCTCTTGGGCAATTCGGCCGACTCCCCTATCCCCTGCTCCCTGCAAGCCCGCAAGCCTGCGAACCTGCACGCTTGCAAGCCCTGCCTCTTGCTTCCAAGGAAAGAACCGTCCTAATCCCTGCAAGAACCCTGCATTTCAGGGCATCTTTTGTGCAACTGCATACTCCGTACACCCCTAGCTCCCTGTTGGTGATCCTCATGCCCGGGGCCTTGTCGGAAGGGCTGGTTGGCTGCAAGCCGTGCAGAAGTGCATAACAGAAACAACGGACACAACACTCCAGAATGCGTCTGTTCCCTAGCTGCAGGGCAAGCTTGAGACCTGAGACCAGCTGCAGGGTTTGGGAGCGCAAAAGTGCATGCCGAGTCCGGCTTGCCAGTTGAAGAAAAAAGAGGCGAGCAAAAGAACCAAGACCGTCAAAGACCAACGAATCAGGTCTAACAGACGGCGATCATGATTTCTCGCCTATTGTTGCCAAAGGAGAGAAAAGAAAGAAATACCGGAGTTTGGGGTAAGGTACTCAGCAAGACAAGTACCCAAGACCGCAGACCCCAAGACCTGCCACCTGGAGAAATACCATTCAGTTTCTCCGTAAAGACGGTGCAGAAGCGAGAGTGCGATGCGACAAGGGTTTTCACCAAATTCAGCCTGGCCTTGCATGTGCGCCGTGCGCTTGAAACAAGAAAAAGAACACACGAGAAAAACAACGAACAGACGATGCAAAAAAGACGAGCAAAAGTCAACAACAGTCAACAACAACAACAAAAGGGCCAAAAGAAAGAAGGACCAACCTAAGACATGACAGTTACCCACCGTTGCAAAAAGGATAATGCTCCGAGGAGATTGGCATTAAAAAAAGAAAGTAGTCTTGAATGACAAGACAAACAAAAGGACAAGAAAAAAAGAAGCAAAAAAAAGAAACAAGAACAACCCGACAAATCCATACAGAAGGCGTCCTCAACATCCAAAATACACAGTAATTACGGAGTACTCAGTAGAAAATCGACAAACCGACAGCCCACACAGCGAGATCACACACCCCATCACATCACACCTCCACCGGCATGTATCCACTGCACACGACACCTACCCCACGAGCGACCCACGATGCCAACGATGCCCACGATGTCCACATCACCGCCTATCAGACATTTCCAAACACCTAGGCCGGGACTGGCAAGTGCTCCGGAACACGCAAATGTCTAAAGAGTGGACCGAAAGGGAGATGCTCATCAAGGGGATTAAAAGAATTGGGACACAAAAGACAGAAAAAGAAAATATGAGCAGCAGCAGTGGAAAGGAGAGGCAAAAGAGCTCGAGGGCTCGAGGGCTGGAACGTCGCGATCGACCTGAGACTTTCCGCATAAAGTGGAAGTTGCGAGCCAAAGAAAAAGAAAGCATACCAGACGGTCGCCAGTACAAAAAGCAAAAAAATTTGGTACTGTGTACAGCACCGACGATCTGGGCGGGCGAGAAAAAAAAAGAGAAAAAAAAGAGAAAAAAAAGAGAAAAAAAAAGAAAGAAAAAAAAGAAAGAAAGAAAAGAGAGACAGCGCACACGACTCCCATCAAAAGCAAAGTCCATCAACAGCAAAAAGGAAGAAGAATAAGTCGACAATATGCTCATCCGGTCTCTCCCGCAAGGGATGGGTTTTACAACGCGGACACCGTCCTCTCTTGGGACAAAGTAAGACCACGACGTAAGCCCACCCGATGATCTTTTACTGGCTTCTGCAAAGGACAGCTTCTCGCTCATCATCCCTTTCCCCTCTTTTTCTTCTGCAGTCGCCGAAGCGTTGATGACAAACGGCTGTTTCCAATACGCACTTGTCTACAGAAGTACTTGTGCAACACACCTTTCGACTTACACGACAAAAGTATTGGCAATGGTCGGCTCGTCGGGTACGCTAAATGTCTGGGGGGTAGGTGTCTGAAGTACTTTGGAGTTTGGAGAACCACTCAGTAGAATACACAGCCGAGCACACCGTCGACAGATCGACATCCCGCCCGTGAGGGGAATGCATGTCTTCCGATGAAACGAGGCAAGATGTGAGGAGACTGCAACGGTGATGAAAGGCAAACGACTAACCACATGGAGTACGAGGACCATCACTTCAGTCGCTTCAGTCACAAAAGAAGAAATCGTAGCGACGAAAGGGATGAGGAGCCAGGCATGAATTGCGGGAACAAAAGTGATGAACAGAAAAACAAAAGCGATATGCACAGCAAACACGACGCAAAAAAGAGTTTGCTGCGGTTACCACAATGGTCTTGGTCTTGGGACTTTTGGGGACTGAGATTTGCATTGAGAATGCTCCTTGCATCTATCTCATCTGCATCGGAAGAACACTTGCAGCTGTAAGTCGCGCACTCTTGCAGACGAGGAACGCATAAAAATAAACCACCGAGAAGACAAGGACCTGGTTGCACGACAATATCTCATGGATACTTCCGGCAGCCTTGTTTTGGCCGCCTGCAGATGATAATCTGCATTACCTTCAAACTCTAATGTTCAAGCACAATGAGACGACACAGCACAACGCTTTCATTTCACAATTGAGCGTTGAGAGAGAAACACGATGCGTTTTGTTCCATGCGTCTTCTCTTTCGTCTCTTTCGTCTCTCTTTTTGATGGATGGCAACTGACAAAACTTACCGTGCGCTGCTACAGTGACATTCTATTTTCAGCAGCGTCGCTTGTCCGCCTGTTCGTTCTTGGCTGATTCTCGAAACATGAAAAGGTCAAGCTTTGCAGTTTTGTATTTATGAAACCCTTGCTACTGTGTACACGTCAATGGTCAATGGCCTGGCCAGACATTTCTTTTCGTCTCTTTTTTTTTTTTTTTTTTTTTTTTTTTCTTTCGCGGCGACACTTTTTTACCCGAGGGCGGTTTTGTTTCGCAGTTCATCTCCCCCCGCGATGTGACATGATGTGTCTATGGAGTGCGCTGATGTGACCTTCTGCGACGTGAACACTGCAAACTCTGGAGTCAGAGGATGCCCGGAAGGCCCAAGTTGCGAGATGCTGAAACCCCCTTGTCACACATCACCTCACGCCCTCTCCTTCTCTAGGGTGCCCTTGCACATTTAAAGTGCTTGCTGTACGTCGTAGGGCTCAATTAATACGGAGTATCATGCATATTTTTACTTTGCTCGACATGTCACATGCTGCAAGGTTTACCCCATGTCCAAAACAAAGCGCAGCAAAAACAAGGCCGTAGATTTTGTGAAGAAAAAGATGTACAACATGATGAAGATGAGAATTACAAATATTTTTGCGTCTAAAGGTATTTTGTGAATGGTTACTATTAATATCTGTCCGAGCTGATTACGTGGGGAATCGCATCTCGAAATTTTGAGAATATTCAAGTCAATTTTCGCAAATTATAAATGAATTTAGAAACGATTCGACTCAAAGAAAAGTGAATAGATGCACCTGTTAAATAATCCGAGCCCTGTCTATGCTGCGCTCCCCTAACCATGTATTTTGGAGTGTCCCGATGACAGTCGTGTATCTTGGTCAAATGCAAACAAATATCGCAGCCTCTTTATGGAGGTCAAGTATGCACGCATTCCATTTCCACCATGTAAATACCACCATCTTCATAACTCCGCTCCATATTGATATTTCTTCTCGTGCCCTTGCTGTAAACAGCGACCGATGCAGAGTATATCAATTGGAAGATCTCATTACTTCACATGTCCTCCCCAATGCACTTTCTCTCTCAAACTCTCTCTCAAACCTCATTTCCTTTACGAGTCCTTGCCGTAAACAAATAATCGCTGAAGGCCATGGCGAGTAAGTGTACAGCTGTTTCAGCCACGTCGTCATCCTTCCTCTCATCTCTGATATAGTCTTCACGATTTCCCTGCCGTAAACAAAAGACCGTTGAAGACTGTATCAAATGAGGGACCGCGTCTCTTCTCCCACCACCCAACGCCCCTGTCCATATCCATCTAGGTATCTTTGCTGTGAACAATTGATGCGGCAGATGGTATGAGAAATGAGAAAGAGGACTCGCCGACCACCGTCTACCGTACATTGTCCTATCGTTTCTTTTTCGTTGTCCTTGCTCTCGTCGTTGCTTATGCTCACCACGTGTCCGTGCTGTAAACAACAGACTCGTTGGAGAGAATATCAAATGAGAGACTCGCGTACTCTCCGTCATCTGTCGTCCATTATTCAATTTTTCCTCGCATCATTGCTGTAAACAATGATTACCATAGGGTAGAATCGAACTGGGAGTTGTGAGCCACTTAATCGCCACCTGTCGTCCATGCTCATACATCGCCCTCGTATCACTGCTGTAAACAATTAAACTGACAGAGGCAAAACTTGGAGTGGGACTTGTGAACCATCGCCCATTGTGTGTCCCGATATCGTCCTCGCGTTTCTGCTGTAAACAAGAATCATGATGGAAAGTATTGAGAAAAAAGGCGTCGTGTACTACCGTGAGCTGTCCATGGCCATACTCCCAACCATGTCATCGCCGTAAACAATGACATGCGCTGGATGGTATCGGCATAGAGGGACTCGCCTGCTACCGTCTGCCTCACAGTTCCATGTCCTCCTCGTGCACTTGCTGAAAACAAATGACTGCCGCAGGCGACAATGAAAAAGAGGCAAGGGGCTTGCACGTTAAAAGCACTGTATGATGGTTTTGTAGTTATGTGGCAAACTAGATGAGACTCGCGTTCTCGGTGTCGAGCAGCGACTTGTTCTCGACGCCTGTCGTGCTTCCTTTCTCCTCCTTGCCTTTGCCCTTCGTTTCGCGTGGACCAAACATGCTGTCCACTATGGCAAAGACGTCGTCGTCTTCAGCATCGTCAACGTCCTCTTCATCGTCGGCATCGTTGCCCGTGTCGTGCGAGGGGGCAGCACAAACAGAAAGCGGGAGGTGCATGCCCTGTGAGAGACCAGCCACAGCGGGAAGGGGCTCGTCGATGGCGTCCAGCAGGGACAGCGACTCAATCTTGGCCGGTGGAGGGGCCACTGCGGCTTCCTTCGTGACAGCGCTGGACTCTGCCTTTGCCGCCATCTTGGAAAACGTCTCGTCCACATCCTCATCGTCATCGTCTCGGTTAATGACAATCGTCTCAGGGCCTTTGCCCTTCTCGTCGTCGCTATCCTCCTCGCTCGTCGTCGACAAAATGTCATCCTCCATCTCGGCCCAGGGGAAGTGCACGCGCTTCTTGCCGGCCATGCTCTTTTTGAGTTGACGAAGCAAACGAGACTGTTGGCCACCGCCCGAGCCGTGCATTAAAAAGTCCGTGTCGCTGCCGTCATCGCCATCGCCATCGCCATCGTCATCGCCATCGTTCTCGCCTGCAGCCTCTTGCTTTGTGTTCGATGCCACCAGTTCAATGACGACGTCACCTTCAGACTTGCCCGGAGGAAGGGTCCACATGGGTTCGAACTCGCCGGCTGCGTCCGCCTTGGAGGTTTTGGTGGTCGCGACAACAGGGCCGCCCTCAGCGTCCTCTGCTTCGCGGCTTCCATCGTAAGCCGAGATGTCGAGCGGGATACCATAGTGAGTCGGCACACCATTGATGATGCGATACTCCATGGCGGCGAGCTCGGACGGCGTCAAGAGGTAGTCTTGTTTATCGGCCTTCTTCTTTTCCTCTTTCTCAAGTTTGACCTCCTTTTTTTTGCCGTCACCCTCGGCCTGCTTCTCCTTCTCAGCCTCCGCTGCGCGCACCTGGTCGACTGCCGTGGCAATGATGCACAATTCGTGCGAAAAGATCCAGGGAAAGCTGATGAGGGGTGCAATCTTGTGGTCGAGACGAGGGCGGGGAGGCGGCGCCTCACCCTCCGCCAAGCTTATTGTTGGCCGCGTGCGCTCGGTAGTCAAGGCAAACTCGTGCAGAGCAATGCGCACCTCTTCCGACGTCACCTTGTACATGGCCGCAAGAAAGGGGCCCAGCTTGCTAATGTCGTGGGAGTTGCCGACCTCGCGCAGGCACACACGGCGGAACCGGTGGGTAATCACGCGGAACAGGCGGCCCAGATCCTCAGCAATCTTGTAGTCGGAGCCAACGCGGGGCTTGTTCATGGCGAAGCCAGACCAGATCTCAAACTCGCTCTCCAGGTCCTTTTGCGCCATGGCGCGGCGCATCACCAGATCGTACTGCGTCTTGATGCGACGGGCACGCTTGAGGAGGTTGGCGTCCAAGTCTGGGTAGTGGCTCAGAATCCGCTCGTCAAACGGCTTGTCGTAGGCTGGCTCAAACGTCTCGACCTGCACCTTGTCGTAGATCTGGCCGAGCGCCGTGTCCTTGGAGCGGTACGTCCGCTTGAACGTGCGGCCCATCCAGTGGGGCCACTCCTTGGGCGAGAGGCGGTGCGGCATGAGCGCCGGCACGCCGGTCTTGGCGTAGTCGACGGCCTGGGAGTGCAGCTGGGCAAGCTCGAGGCAGCGTGGGTTCATGGCGGCACCGTCGAGCTGGTCAGCAAAAGCGCGGTGGGACATGGCGATGCGTGGCAGGGTATCGTGCTTCATGTGCCGAATGAAAAACGAGATGAGATCTCGAGGAGTGACATTTTCCACGTCCGGCTCACGAGTGGCATCGTAGTTCATTGCCTCGTAGTTCCAAAAGCCGCGGGGCGGCAGCAGGCGCTCATCCCAAAAGACAAAATAGTCGTCACCATCCAGATCGCCACCGGAGCACATGCTGGGAATATCGCGGTCACCGGTCCGGGGGAAGACGACAACATCTCGGAGATGGTGCAGGGCAGGCACATCGACAGCCTCCACGACACGCAGGTCGCCTGGGTGAAGGGACGGGTTGCGGCCGACAAGACAGAGACCCGTGATGACTCGGTACTTGGTGGCACCCTTGGCAGCACCGTAGTTGCGGTTGATGCCTCGGGCCAGAATGTGGACACCGCCCTGGCCTTTGTCAGTGAGGTCGGGGATCTGAAGAAAGATTTGAGGGAGCTTGGGCGGCTCTTCTCCCGGCTTCTTCTGGGTATGGCCACGCAGAGTGTCTGTCTCGTCAACGCATCCAAGCACAAAGGCACTCTTCTCGACGGTGATGCGCGCCTTCTCTTTGAGCGATTTGAGTGTCCAGGACCGCCAGAGCTGCAGCATGGCCCAGACAAAGGGCTCGTCCGAGGTCATGAAGCCGGCTTTGACCATGTCGGCAAGCACGGGTGTGATGTGGTTCTGATCGACGCGCACCATTAGCTGGTCCACGGCCATGCGTGGGTCTTTCATGACAGCATCGAGGCCGGCCAGCTCTTCGTGCAGAATATCCAGAAAGATGCTAGGCTTGACACCAAGTGTCGACAGAAGAATAATGGTCTGCTGGTTGAGGGTGGCCGTGGCCGTCTCGGAGCACCGGACAATTTCAAGAATATTGGCATTGTCGAGGGTAGGAAACTTTTCCTGCGACGGGCGGATCTGGACGACCTGGCCAGGGGGGACATCGGGCCAAACAACGAGAATGCCCTTGCAACCGCCCATGCGGAACTGCACGGCCGAGGGAACATCGTCGACGCGGAGATGGCTGGCAATGACGCGGGCCCACCACTTGGAGATCTTGCCGACGCCGTCCGTGAAACAGAACTTGCCATGGTCGACGTCGGCAATGCGCTGCACCGTCGTCGGCACACCAAACGTGGGCACAGGCCGAGTGGTCGAGAGACACTGGCCTAGTCGAGCCGCATATTTGGCAATGCTCTTGATGCTGCTAAAGTCGCCCATCCAGTCGCGAATGTCCTGGCACGAGATGAGCTCAGTGGGCGCAAAAAAGTACGTGCTGTTCTCGCGCAGCTGCGAGTTACCAAAGGCCAGAAACTCAAAGTAGCGGCCGCCGACACGGATGCCGTTCTTGAGAGCTCGGAAGGCACGCAAGAAACACTCGTCAGTGCGTCTACCGTCACGGCCACCGTTCAGCCGCCCAATGAGAAGCTCGTCCGTAAACTGGACACGGAGAAAACGGTCATGGTACTCGCGGAAGTGGCGCAAGACACGGTTTCCAGGCTCTAGTGAGGGTGTAGAGTAGATGATGGTGGTCGGCGTCACAATGGCCTTGCGGATGTAGACTGCGCGATCCTTGTCGAGCGCAGCGTCCGGCGGCGACTTGCGCCAGTACGAGGCAGCACGGGGGTCACGAAAGATGCTGTGCGGCTGGTAGATGCGCTTGCCGTGCTCGGCGACATACTCGAGCATGCGTGTGGCACGGTCGGGCGTCAGAGCAGCCAGACTCTCGAGGAAGACCACGTCGAGTGTGCTCTCATTCAAAATGTTGCGCGAGATGCAGACCTCGAGCTGGTAGGCAACATCGAACGAGAGACGGCGGGACAGATGGTGCATGTTGCTGGAAGCTGACCCCGTCAAGCCGCCTGGCCCAACCGTGTTGTTCGTCTGCACGCAATCCCACATGGTGCGGTCATCGCGAGGCAAGAAACGGAACTCGGGACAGGGCTTGGAACGCAGATCGTAGTCGCGCAGATAGCCAACCACATCCTGCCAGTCACCCACCGTGGACGGGCTGAAGCCAAACCGAAAGACGGTCCAGCGGCCCAGGTCCACGGCCTGTCCCTTAGGGAAGACTCCATTGAGAGAAACGGCGGACTCGCGGACGAGGCGCTGGTTCATGGTGAGGTAGGCCATGCGCACCCACTGCTCCATACTGCTCCAGCTGTTGCGGTCACTGCCGTGTGTCTTGGTTGCGTCCGGCATGATGCGCCAGTACTCGGGCGGCGAGTCCAAAGCCAGGACCACACAAAGCCGACCGTCGGGGAACGGCTGCTCCCAAATGTTCTTGATCCACGAGAAGCGGATGTCGACCCGGTACTCGGACTTGATGCGACGCTGAGGAGGAAGTGAGGGATCGTCGGCACCACTCCGGGGCTCTTCGAGAAACCGTGTCACAAAAATGGACATGTCGCGACGGCCAAAGTGGACGCGAAACTTGATCAGCGTGTCGTCACCATTGTGCTCGACTTCGTCCATGACCATCATGGCGCGCTTCTGGCGCATAAAGCCCTGGCCGAGCATGGCCAGCTCAATCTCCTTGCGCGCAGGGACCCAGTGGTTCAATGGTGTGAGGATGCTCTCCTCGGCCGCATTACGGAAGCCCTTGGAGTCGATCTGAGCGGACACCATTGGGTACGGGACCGGCGCAGATTGGTCCTCGAGCTCGAGACGCCAGCAGCGGTCGTACCAGTAGTCATGCTCCGGTGGCGTGAGGCGCACGCGTGCATTGCCAGAGCGCTCGCCACGGCTGTTCTCGAGGATGTCAATGGACAGGATGGCGAGTGGCATGAAAGATTTGTAGATGTCGAGTGTGGTGGTCTGCGGGGGAAGGTTGCCAAGCAGGATCGTCATGGCAACAAACCCGCGCGTCTTCCAGTAGGCATGGCGAGGTGTCTTGTCCTCAGCACCCGGTGGCGCGACCTCGAGTTTCTTGGATGCGCTAGAGCCGTCGCCAGACCGGCCGGGCGGCGCAGCCCCTGCCATGATGGCAGTTTAAAAAAGAAAATGTGTGAGCCTGTGGTGAGCTGTGTGGTTAGCTTTGGTCATAAATGTAGAGGATGTGGTCTGGAAATAGCATGTTTGTGTACCAGTAGATGAAGCGTCGGGTGCTGATGATGTCGGTGCGTTGAGATAGTTGTGATTAGATTGGAAAGGTTTGAATATGGGAACGAGATCGAGAAGTATAGGAGAAGTGAGAAGATCAGGATGCGATCAGAAGAGGAAGTAATTAGAAATGTGCAAATGGTCGAGAAGGCTGGTCAATTTGATAGGAGAAGTGATTGTTTACCTCGTCACTGTTGACCAAGGGTGCGGATGCACAGTTGTCGAGCTTGGTCGTGACGAGGGAGATGGGGGACGATGAGGGAGGATGAAGGAGAGAGAGAGAGAAGAGGAGAGGATGGAGAGGAAAAGAAGAGGGAAGTGAGAGTCGTCAAGTGGGCGCCTGTGCCTGCTCTTTCTGTTTGCGGTGTCAAATAAATAAGGCAAGAGACAAACGACGGCAGCTGCTTGTTTGGGCACAAGGCTGTCCTTTGCGATCAAAAGGGGAAGGAGCGATGGGCCAGGTCTGACAAAAGATCGCGGGAAGGCGCGATCGTGTCACTTTGTCACCAGCTACCTCTCACACCTTTAATGAGTTTACAATTGAATTCATCATGGCCTCTTTGTAACCTTGCACAATGGATGCACAATGCGCAGCTGACTACGAGTTGCGGCTAGTTTGAGAAGTAATTGATGCAATACTGAGCCTGGAGTTTGTTTACAGGATGTGCCACCAACGCATTAATTGAATATCACCACTGAGTTAGAAGAGACAAAATGAGTGACAAAAGATTGAACTTGGTCACAACTTTTTGATACAGTCTAGGACAACTTGACAGACAACTTGACAGACAACTTGACAGACAACTTGACAGACAACTTGACAGACAACTTGACAGAGATACTGAAGTCATGCATTTGATTGCGACTTGCAGATGTGGACGTGATGCCAAAGTAAACAACAATGCAGGGGTGTTGAATTATGATATTCTGAGATAGGGCTGAAACCAAAGACAAGAAAAGATGCAATGTTGTAAGCCAAGAAAACAAGAAAAACAAATGAAACAAAACACGACAGTAAATGCAAACGAATGCCCAAGGTGTTCGTCACTATCCTCACCGCGCCGTCCTTGACATCACTTCACCCTTCTCTCAAGACGCTAGGCGCTCGTGCCCACCCATCCACCAGATGCATGTTGAATCAGGATGCTTGGTTGCCCAAATGAAGTGTACACAAGAACTGAAAATAGAATGGGATATGAAAACAGACGGAAAAGAAATAAGAAAGCCCCTATGCTCGCCTCAAGCTCATCTCAGCCTCCTTTTATTCTAACCGTCTCATGTTCATCCCACCCACTTCACCACTTACACCTGCGCCAGGTACTGCCGATCAAAGATCTTTCCAGGGTTCCTGATTTGCCTTTGTTAGCACAACTCAAGTGGACGTCAAATGGGAGATAGATGAATGTGGAGGATGGAATGACTTACAAAATCCAGTGCGGATCCAGGGCCGCCTTGATCGCCTTCATCACGCCCAGCGTCGCCGGCCCAACCTCGAGCAGCAGCGAGTCCTTCTTGCCCCAGCCAATCGAGTGCTCCCCGGTACACGTGCCTTCCATGTCTAGCGCTCGCTTCACCATATTCTTGACACAGGCCTCGACCTTGGCACGCTCGCCTGAGTCGGCGCGGTTGTAAATGATGCTCTCGTGGAAATTGCCGTCGCCAATGTGGCCGAGAATGCTAGCAAACAGTCCCAAGTCGTCCATTTCCTTTTTGCTGACCTCGATAATGTCGGCCAGCCGGCTAAAGGGCACGGCAACGTCGGTGCTCCACACTTCTTCGCCGGCTTTGCGGAGGGCGAGCATCGACCATAGCGACTCCTTGCGGGCGGACCACAGCAGTTTTTGTTCACGGGCGTCCTTGGCAAACTCGAAATTGGAGCCGCGGTTGCGGCCGGTAATCTTGGCAACGTTGTCAATGTTATCGCGGACGCTGGCCTTGGTACCGGCAAACTTGAAGAAGAGGGTGGGCATCTCTTGCCAGACGCGGGGTGCAGTGGCACCACCCAGATTGACGACACGCATCTGGACCTCGTCCATAAGCTCCATGGCCGCCACAGGGATGCCCGTCTGCATGACTTCGGCAGCTGCGGACGCGGCGTCACGAATGGTCGGGAAAGTGACGACGGCGACGGACAGCTCTTCAGGTACAACAGTCAACTTGAGCGTGGCTTCTGTCACCAGACCCAGCGTGCCCTCGGAGCCGACAAACAGGCTGTTCAGATTGTAGCCCGCGGATGACTTACGCGGCCGGCGGCGCGTCTTGATGACGGTACCGTCAGCGAGCACAACCGTCAGGTTAATGACCCAGTCCTTCATCGTGCCATACTTGACCGCATTCGTACCAGAACAGTTGGTACCAATCATACCGCCAATCTTGGCACTCGGGCCGGGGTCAATAGGGAAGAAGAGGCCGCTGTCCATTTTGGCAAGCTGGTCATTTAGATCTTGCCAGCCGATACTGGGCTGCACAACAATATCCATGTCCTCCTTGTTAAACTGAATGATCTGGTCCATGTACGCAAAGTCGACGCTGATGCCGCCGTAAGGTGCCGAGAAGTTGCCCTCAAGACTGGTGCCGCCTGAGTAAGGAATTACAGGCACCCGATGGGCACTGCAGACGCGCACAATGACCGAGACCTGCTCGGTCGACCGTGGGTAGGCCACAGCTACGGGCAGACCGTCCGGGTTAGAGCTGGACCATTCGGAGTAGCCATGGGCATGCAAGTCTTCTGGGTCGGTGGAGATGATGTCGTCGCTGTTTTCGAAGCCGGCCTTTTTTATTTCCCTCCGAATCTCATCCAGCGCCACCTCCATACCCCGCATATTGGCATACCGCGGCGCTGTTGACTTCTCGCTGTCGAGCCGCATGCCCGGCCAGCCGCCAAAGTAGACGGCAGCCAGGCCCCACCCGGCCAGACCGGCGGCGGCTACGGCGGCAAAAGCCCGTTGGCTTGTCCACCATGTGGTCGGGAGAGCCGACGACGACGAGCTTGATGACCGATGGCGACGGGGAGCAAACGAAGAGAATGTGCGCTGCCTGGGTATTGGTGTTGATCCTCGTGCTGTTTTTGCTATTGTTGATGCTACTGTTGATGCTGGCCTGTTGCAACAGCGGCTGAGAGGTGCAACCGCCCGACTGAGGACAGGTGAAGCCATCGTATGATTGTTATTGGCGCCGATGTACTGCCGTCTTTTGCTGTTGTGAGGTCAGAGAGAGAGAGGAAAGGAGACAATATGTTGTAGTTGCGGAACGACTGCTCTTTAATGTTTTAACGTCGATCTCGAGTGTGCCGCGAAGAAAACGAAACAACAAGCGTGATTGATGTCTCTCGCTCGCCCAAGGGGGGATAAATGTTTCCAAAAAACACCAGAAAGAGGGGCACCGATTTCCGTGCTCGGCAAGTAGGGAATAAAGACAGCGAAGCTAAAATTGTTGATTTTCCCCGAGGGGTCGGAGACGATCGATGTGACGGCTTTTGGTCCGCTTCGTCGCGTGCGTTGCTGGCTGGCCTCGTGTGTTGTCCCTCGTTTGGTTTCTTTTTTCACGCTATTTGGGCTCCTCGTCCTCGCCTCTTCTTTCCCTTTTCAAGAATTGTCTGAATATTGTGTTCTTCGGGACCTCGTCGTATTGTCCACCGAGATGAATGAGGGAATGGAGAGCACACTAGGAAAGTGCACACCGGAAATGTGAAAGGAGAATCTCGTCGGCTCCTTGAAGGTGTGGAACAAGGTCGTGAATGTGGGAGAATGGGGTATAAAAGAGGGGAATGGCCGCCTTTATGGCGTCTTGTCTAAGGCCTAGTTTCTCCTCAAGGCCCTGCCCCAGGACTTGGTTCTTGTTGTTTGTGCGGGTTTCCCCAGAGAACTAAAATCAGCTCAGTATTGTTAGCTTCTAGTTCGGTCTTGATCAACACTAGGGGCCGAGATGTTCTCTAGTTCTCTACCCCGTCTTTCTTCAACTCTGTAGCTCCTAAACTCACCCGAGTGTTGTCCCGCCGCGTACCTTGCCGTCGATTTTAGCTCGGTAAAGTAAGGTGTGGAGGGGAAAGAGGTGGTTACTGCTCGGTATCAATATATCCTTGGACTAGGGGATCGCGCACCGTTGGGCGTGTAAGTGAGAGGCCGGTGTCGGGGTGGGATGTTTTTGACAAGAAACGTTGAGAACGAGAGACGATAAAAGGTGAACGGATGACGTCTGGGGAGTGGCGGAAGATGGGATCGGAAAAGGAGGTAAAGAGAATAAACAGCAAGAAGAAAGGATTGAAAGATGAAGTAGACTTGGGCTTGACTAGTTGAGGGAGGCAAACAAAAAGAGAAGGAACGAGAAGTTTGTGTTTATATAGGAGTGGTCCTGTCGTTGTTCCTTTAGTCTAGCCACTCGATTCGTTTCCTTCTTCCGTTTTTATTTTGACTCCCAAGAAGAGAATTAGTATGCGCTGCAAGACGGAGGGGAGCACACATATGTAGTGTAGCAACTTGGAAAACGGGGGGAACGGTTGGGTGCAGGTAGACAAGGGTCTGGGCAACTTACACGATTAAGTCTTTTCTCCCCAAAAAAAGAAAAGAAAAACGGCAGCCAAAGGACAGTCGAAAGGAGAAAGAAGCTCAGATCAACAATAGGAAGAGCGAGTCGGCTGGGCCTAGACGCGGGAGATCTTTCGGCGCAAGGCTAACGACGGCAGAGAGACGGGATGGAAGCCGTCTTTTTGGTAAGCGGTATGAAAGAAGGTTAACAAAGAGGTTGACGGATAAGAAAAGAGGTCTAGAAAGACAGAGACTCAGAAAGCCAGAAAAGATCAGGCACATGCGAGGATTGTTAAAGAGGATGGGCCTGAGAGCGAGGAAACGGAGCGAGAGGGTTTAGGTGCGAGTAGACTCCGCTAGAAACAAGCACAGCGTTGGGGGCGGTACGGATCGGGGGTATCTGAAGTTGAAAACAGCAAAGAAAAAAAAGCAGATGAGGTTGCAGCGAGTACATCTTTTCCTCTATCTAGCTCCGTTTGCGCGCGGGCTGGTCCTTCCCTTTTCGCCTACAGACCTCCTTCCACCTTTATTTCCATTGTTCTTTCCTTTTCCAAAGACGCGCATGTGGACCTTTCCTCGAATGTGGTGATAGAATGGGTAAAAGGGGAGGAGCAATGGAGTCTATAAAGGAGGGGTTGCTTCCAGGGCAGGTACGAACGACAGATGCTTGCCGGCGGCAGTGATGTCCGCGCTCTTTCTCCTTATTGTTGTTATGGCTGGCTGTCCCTTCCTCGTAAATATTCGTTTCTTGACCATGTAGTACTTCCCCTACTTCCTACAAGTGACGATTGTCTACTCTGTACCTCAGTTTTCCTTCTTCCACATCCCACTTTCTTCTTGTCACGACGTTGCATTGTGACATGGGGCGTCGAAGCTAGCCGCAGCCTGCAGAGAGGCAAACAGCAAACAAAAAGAAAGCGTCCGCTTGCAGCGCTCCAACAAAAACAGACCGTTTTGCCGCCCTCAGCTTTCTCTTTTTCCTCTTTTTCCTCTTTTTTTCTGACTGTCGGGCCCTTTCTTATGCGCCTGCAAATTCTCCGGCACAGTCCAGCTTTAAGACTTTGTTCTTGTCCACAGCCATTTGTGCATTGACTATCGGATACGAGCTCGCAGTGCTGTGCCCGCAAGCATATGGGAGCCTGATCAGGCGTCGACGACACAGGAACAAGACAGCAACAGCAAGCTTGTGTGAGTGGGGTTCAAGAATCATACAAGAGAGGAAGCAGCATACGAAGTAAGGGAAGGCTATGGAGGAATCAACATGATCGACGTCGGGCACATATCCAATTTGACCACACACAACCTTTTATGGATGAGATGCCGCCTTGTTTCTGTGCTATCCGCTCCAACATCGCTGGGGCACACGACAACAATGATGTAGATGCAAGCCCCTATTTTCTTTTCTTTTTGCTATTGCCTTGTCACCTTTCGGTGGCGGTTCCACGAACCATGTCCAATACGACACAAACAGTTTGAAACACCACAGGCGTCGAGAAAAAGCAACCAACAGACACAAGAAAGCAACGGACACAAAGGGAAAACAAATCCAGAAGGTCCAACCAGATGAAAGGATGCTGTGCGACCATGAGCCAGAACAGACTGTGCTCCAACTGACGGTTATTGTTTTCGCTCTCCATCCTTTTTCTGGGGCCACGCGGGGAGATTTCAACAACAGGTCACACAGTGGGGAGAGTCATGCAAATTATTACCCGTCTGTACGACATTGCCAGGACTGGATGTAAAGTGGTCAGAGATTTCAAACGCGTGAAATGGTGTACAGTTTACATAAAAGTTTCATGAATAAGAATATACACTCCCGTGTAAGAACGACGTACTTCGTACCTCGAGGCAAATGGCAACGTAGTAGCCAACAGGGGCCTATAATCTCTCCCTTGTCCCTTGACCGCGACTAGTCGGTTACGCCGACAGTCGACGCCGGTGAGTGCAAACGGAGCGGCGGTCGAGGTGCATCTCCTATTACGAGAGATATCAACACGCCGAGCCTTTGACCGTGAACCCTGTTTGGACTACCACACCAAAAGAGGCTTGGCCCCAGCCTGGTCGGGGCCCATCACCGAAACCATCTACTTGACAGAGTACGACGTAATAAATTCTACGAAAAAAGAATATCGACGCCACTGTCTTGCCAGCTCTCACCTAATTCTCTTATTTCTTTCTTCGACCGCCTGCTTGCTTGTTAAACCCCCTGCAGGTCAGCCCTGCTTTCCACCGCTTTTTCTGCTCTGTGCTGCGTACCTCGCAAAGTCTGACAAATAGACAGCCTCGTATTGATACTGTACGTCTACAAAGAAGAGTTGTGCACGGCTCAAAAACCGACTTGGAAGTCTTTGGCGGATCAACAAGCTTTTGATATATGACAGACCTGGTCCCATGCCCCTGGGTACGACGACCGGCACGACCGTTGGAAAAAGGAGGACTGCAGGCTGCTTCTGCAAAGTGCAGTGCATTTTATACAACGTATACGGAGTATTTGGTCTCGTAAGAGATTCAGGGCCCTGAGTGTACAAATTAATGGCAGCCTCATTTACAAGTCGCCGTGTACTGTGTAGGTACATACAACCCTCATTGAATACGGCTGCTTGTGCCGATCAGAGTAGCCTTCCCTCGCCCTCATCCGTCGGACAACCCTCAATTCCCATTACTCTTCGTATGACGCCGGGAACTTGCAAGCCCGAAAGTTTGTTTTTACATGTCTGCTTTCCTTCTTTCTAATATTATATATATGCTACACCGACGTTCCAGCCCCTGTTGCCTCTTACGTATTTTGAATTACGTCAAGCCTGTTCGCGTGTCTTTGTCAAAGAGTGCCTGTGTCGGTTCACTCCATGATGTATATGTACGTTGTAATTTGTACGTCAAAGCTGTTCACTTCCCCGCCTCTTCTGTCGTCGTATTGCTTCGTTGTACGGCACACACACAGACAAAATGCACCTCAGAGTACACCCATTAGATGCACCTCTAGGATGCACTGCACTCCCCGCCCTGCACGCTTTTACTGCACCACGTGGTCCACATTTTCTTTGAACATAACATAGCCGATCGTGTGCCGGAACCTCGTCCGTGAACACCACAGTGACTTTACAATCATTTCCCTGTTGTGTATTGAATATTGTCGAAATGCAGGAACTGGCCACGAGACCAGTTTCTCGTTGTAAACAAAGGTGGAGAGAGATGTACAAGAGTATGGGGATATTGTAACGCAATAACGAGTACGGAGTACAGCCATACCGAAGGAAATGCAAACCCGAAGTTTCTGTATGGAGCAAAGACAACATCTCTCGAGCTTGCTTGTCATTTGTACGCTGCCGTCAGGCATGGGGGCGCACCTGCAAGCTGCTTTCCATATTCTGCCTCCTGCATAAACTGTGCCGCAGGCGAAGCTGACCATCAGCAAAAGGCCGTAAACTGAGAAACAAGCACACTCCAAGATGAGCTGGGCACTAAAAGCCGTAGCGACTCGACTTCTGTTCCTGTCACTTGTATGTCAAAAATCCGGCACGAGATCCAAAATCTCGTGCCTGTTGTGGCAAACAGTAAATGAAATCCACTTTGCCCTGGCGGCAGGATGTTTATTCTGTTTTAAGAACGAGACGGCAAACTTGAAGAGAAAGCTCCAGACCAGACTGTGCTGAGAGCGTGGGATGCGTACCAGAAAAAAACATCAGAAAAAAACCAGGCACAGATCTGTGGCTTAAAATGGCGCAATCGACGCTGACCGTTGTTTCATGGGCCCTGATATCTTGATAAAGCTGCCATTTGTAATTCTTCTCCTTTGTTGTCGACGTTAGTCTTGTCATTACATATAGTCTCGTAAGATGATATGGGGGTACATCAGTGGAGTGAGAGGTAGAAAAGGCGATATGAGCAAGAGGCCTGTCTGGCATCCAACTGTAGAAGCGGACGTTGCAGTAAAAGGCGGTGCCCCGATTGTTCCCAGTATCGTGCAGATATCAAGATATTAATATTAACCGCCATGAATAAGTAAGGGCAGGAAATATTCAACACCCGTAGCCTCGTTCTTCTCTCTCATTCAAGAGAAAATAAAAAAAGTTTATTCAGTCCGTTGCATCCCACGTTCTCAAAGAGACCCCCAACTTCCAGAAGGGGCATGGAGGGGAATGATGCATGTACTTTTTTGCTCACCGCTAGGCCGATGCGGGATGAGAAGGGTGATGGGGAAATAGACTGCAATGAATAACCGAACATGGAAACGGTTTAAACATTTGTTAGAAGAAGAGATTGTTTGTACGGAGTAAGCTGTTCACCTCCCACGCCGTGTCCCCCATGCCCTTCATTATATTTTTAAAGGAAGAGACGGTGAAGGATATGTTGATATCAGGGACCAAAACAGACGACATCTACATGTGGACAGACGCGAGTTGAAAGACTGACAGACTAGGCAGTGTGGACAAAAGTGAGAGACGGGCAGACACAGTTCACGGCAATAATCTACCTTGAGGACATTGTTTGATTTCATGAATTTGGTATTTTTTTCTTCTTTTGTCCCCAGTCACGCAGGAAAACTTGGCCCGCGAACCGGTTTTAAGGGATGGGAGGCAGACAGCTACAGCGGGAATACACTATTTTGGGAATGACTCCAGTTGTTCAAAACAATCAACGCCGATCCTCGCCATTTTCACCGTTTTTAACCGTCATTTTAACATCAAACAAAACGCTTCGTACAACCAGGCATATCCTTTTAGAGGAAACGCTTAGTTGCCCTTGGCGCGCCGGCGGTCGCGCTCCTCGGCGATCGACAGCTTGACACCGCGGCCCTTGGGCAGCGAGATCCAGGGCTTCTCCTGGCCAATGACGAAGACGTTGGCCTCACGGGTGGCAAACGAGTTGTCAATGGCGTCCTTGAGGTGGACAATGTTGAAGCCACCGTCGTGGCGCTCACGGTGGGTGATGACACCAACACGGCCCATGTTGCGACCGCCGGTGATCATGGCGAGGGCACCAGTGTCAAACTTGACAAAGTCGGTGATCTTGCCGGTGGCCAGGTCGATCTTGACGGTGTCGTTGACCTTGATGGAGGGGTCAGGGTAGCGGATGCTGTAGACAAAAAGTTAGTATAACAGTTGGTTGGGGGAAAAACCTACCAGTCGTTGTTCCAAAGTTTGTGTTGGTCACTCTTAGGACGAGGGACAGAATGGGGGTAGCCAAGGGGTGAGTTGAAGAGGCAGAGATGGGTGATGAGAGAAACCAGCATAAGGGAAGATGCCGACAATCGACAAAGTGGAGAGGGTGTCCTCCGTGAGAACTGCGTGCTGCCGTCCCTGGTGCAGAACTACAGCCTACAATCCTACGTGCCCCGGTCAACGGTACACGCAGTTCGTCTGCAAAAGTTGCCCCTTCCTTCTTTTGTCATCGACTGTCCCCGAGCCGGCAGCTTTGTTTCTTGTCACCCACTGACGACGCCGCCGACGGCTGTCGTCCCATCTCTGGTCTCTTCTCTCTTCATCAATCTCGTCCGTCTTGACTGAGCCCTCTGTTATGTCGCCTCGATCCCATCGAGTGACCTCCAAAACTTGATCCAACGGCTGATAGATTGCAGAAAGAGTTCTCTTGTCTGGGACAAAAAACGTACGTTCTCGCATCATGCGTAACCAAGAATGGAATGCCACCGCGGCCGAGCTGGACGCGGCGGACCTTGCCGAGCTTGTACTCGGCCTCCTCCGCCTGGATGCGGTGGACGGTGAAGCGGCCCTTGGTGTCGTAGATCAGGCGGAAGTTCTCGCCGGTCTTCTCAATGGAGATGACGTCCATGAAGCCCGTGGGGTAGGTCATGTCGGTGCGGACCTTGTGGTCGACCTTGATGAGGCGCTGCTGCAGGATAGCACGGGTCTCGCGGAAGTTGAGGGCGTACTTGAGGCGGTTGCGCAGGAAGATGATGAGCGGCAGGCACTCGCGGGACTTGTGCGGGCCGGGCGAGGCCTTGGGCGCGTAGACACCGGACAGTTTGTCCAGCAGCCAGTGCGAGGGCGCGCTAAGGCGCTTCTGATGCTTCTTCCTGGAGGGGGGAAAGAGGTGTTAGTCGATGTTCGAACGATCTCGAGATGCATCGCCATTTCTTCTTTTTGTCATCTTTTTCGTCGTCGATCCTCCTCTTTGTCGCCGCCACGACTTTCGATTCTTTTCCCCAATCATTTCCTCGATCTTCGTTCTCCTCCTGTTGTTTGATACTTACATTCCCTTACCCATGGTGACGGTTGTGATGTGATGTTGTCGAGGTGGTCGTGGTGAGAAAAGAAGGGAAAAAGGTTGAGATGCAAAATCCGTGCAGAGAGAAATCGACTACTTGGGCAACAGCGAGAAAAAAAGAGGAACTACGCTAAACAGAGAGGTAGGAGAAAAAAAATTGAATTGGTAGAGCGAAAAGACCAAAACGGCGCTAGTCGTTTGGGCAGGCGCCCATGCTCCTTCTCATTGGCGGGGGCAAGGGCTTTGAACCCTCTCCAGCCCTCGTCCAGAATGGTCACGTGGTGATAAGAGAGCAATACAGTGCCAAGACAGTCTGCAAACTCCGAGTACTGTACATGCACAGTCTCGGCACAGTCCAAAATGAAATGAGCACTGTCTTCGCACAGTACGCTTTGAGCTGGTTGCCGCCTTCATCCATTCTCAACTCTCATCGTAAGACTTGACGACTTGACAACTTGCACATGCGCAACTTTCACAATCAGTTGACAATGTGGAATGTCCCTAAAATACAGTAATAATAAGATATTCACAATCATCGCAGCCGTCCGCCGCCGGCTATTTTGACTACCGAATTAAGGGCCGGAACTGGCCTCTGCCGCTCATCATCACGAAATCAATCTCACGTCCAGTCGGCCACTTTTCGTTCACAGCTATCGTCTCCGACTTGTAAGCTTATTTGGCCGATGGAGACTCAAATGCAGGGCCTGGCGAGGCCTGTCAAAAACTGGGATACCGGGACGCTGTCTGCGAAGAAAAAGCCTTATGCTAGTGCAGCTGCTGCAGCTCAGCCTCACCCTGACACCCTGACATCCTGCCACCCTGACACCCCGAGACCATGCTGAGAAGAGCAGAGCAAATGGAAGAAAAAGGAAGGGAGATGAGCTGCCATTCCCGTTTCCTTCTTCGGCCGGTCGCGGTTGAGTGGCATTATGGCATGGTGGGCATGGTGGACACGGTGAATGATGACAGGAAGATTAGGCTCTGTCAACCATCTCTTGCCGTCATTTCCTTTCTACAGAAAAAAAGAAGCAATGAGGCCCATGATGCTTGCCAATAAACATGAAGTCCAAGCTTCTTGCCTGAGTTTATCTCCATCTTTCTTCGATATGACAGGTCACGTGCACGTCTACAACACTGGACACTGGAGAGAAACATGGAGAGGCGCCTTTCGCCGCAGCGATGTGACGCGCCCCCCGGAGCGGCCCAATGGTATCTTACCGTGCAGGACCCTGAGGTCTGGTCAAAAGAGTGCTGGCGGGGTGGGAGAGTGAGGGAGGGAGAGAAAGAGAGGGACGGTAGAAAGGCAACGAGAATCCGGTGGCCCAATGAGCACCCGATGCCGGCCTCCATTTCTGCCCTTTTGCTCTTCACTGCTCTTCTTCTGCTCTCCTTCTGCTCTTCTTGCCGGGTGCGCAGCTGCACATAACGCATCCAGTCGTGCGGGCTGTACATCGTAGGTGTAAGGCCCGTGTATCGGGATATTGGAACTAAACAGACTCTCCAACGGTGTCGTCGTTGTCGTAACTGGTGAAGACTGTCTGCTCATAAAATGACCAGCAATTGCGTCACTTCTTTCATAGTCCGGACCGCCATCTGTCGTGTGCGCGTCCGCCACAGCGTTTCTTGGAACCAGAGAGCCGCCAGTTCAGGCCATGCTGGCCATGCTGGCTAGGCTACGTAGAAGAACGACGAAACGGGACGATGGGCAGTGTGATGAGCGGAGACTTTGTTGTAAGCATAAAATAGGGCAATGCCAAAGTGCCAGACTGCGTAGCGAGCCGGTGCGGAAAGAGTAAAGAGTACGGAAAAGAGGTCGGTCGACCTTGCCGCCCGCTGGGGCAGAAGAAAGTCAGAGAAAAACAGCCCTATGGATGTGAGAGTAGGAAGGAATGGCAAGGAGTGGCAAGGGGGCGTAGTACGGGGTACGACGTACTGCGAGAGGGGGTGCGGCTTTGCGGGTGGAGCTTTTTGTTGTGAAGGCGTGCGTGAGAAGCGTGGGATTCTGGCAAGGCACAGAGTGCAGGAGGTGCAATAAGTGCAGACTGAAAATTTGAGACCCAGAAGGAGCCCAAAAGGAGCCCAAAAGGAGCCCAAAAGGAACCCAAAAGGAAAAGAGGAACCCAAGAGGAACCCAAAGGGCAGGAGGCAAGTGGTGCGCCATGCGGCTGCAATCGTCGAAAAGGGTAGAAATGTCCGTAATGGAAAGAGAAGTTTTCATCGAAGGAAGGAAGCGCTTGCAGGTGTCAAGTTGAGAAAGGCAAGCGCAGTTCGCTACACAGTACGTTCGTAGAGAGAAGGAAGAGGTCAGCCAAGTTGCAGTCAAGCTCTCCTTCCCGCCTTGCCACAAACCGAAATGCGTAGCTGCGTCTCGTTGGGAGTTGCAGGGAAAGAGCAAAGCGACGAAAACGACGAAAACGACGAAAGCAAAGTCAACAGTGGGAACAGTGAGATGGATCTACCAGGCGTGCGCTGTTGTGAAAGCAAAGGTGGAAAGTGGAAAGAGCAGCCCTGCCAGGACCATACGCACCATCGCACCTTCTTTCTGCACCTTCTCTTCTGTTGAGCCGGCTCACCGCCCTCAGCCTCCAGTCCCGGTCGCGACTGCCCCCAGGGAACAGACAGAGTAGGAGGCAGGTGCTTCTTTCTTCTCATTCCGCCTTGGCTGCCAGCAATACTTTTCGACGTCTTTTGCATCCTTTTCATGATTTCGATTGTTTTTGCTATCTCCCCCTCTTCCCCTCGTTCACCGATACCTCTCCAAAGCTTGTGTCCCAAGCGAGCTTGCCGTCGCTCGCCAACCGCCAACCGCCAACTCTGCGCAAAACACTGGCAAAGGCCCCGTTCTATCCCACCAAAAACTGCAGAAAACAACAGAGGGCTGAAAACAACACAAACAAAGCGGACCGGCTGCTTCGCCTTGCCCAGCAAATCCAGCAAATCCAGCGAATCCAGCAGAAACCCAGGCGGACCAGGCCAATTAGTCGAATAGAAATTGCCAGGGCGCTTAGCGCTGTTGGTTGCAACAGGCCGTTTCTGTCTCTTTGTGAGGAGGGACGGACAGCACCCAATAGCACGCCAGACACCAGAAACCAGAAAAGGACCGCCAGGCCAAGCAACGGAGAGACGACAACACCATTTCGCCCTTTCGCAAACAATACCCCACATTGTGGCAGCCGCAGCGTCAAAACGGCCTGGCCCTGTCTCTTCTGCTCTCAGCACTCAACACTCAACACTCGACACTCGACACTGACCTGAAGACGGATCAGCGTCAGTCAGCAGCCAAGAAACGACGGAAGAGCGAAAGCCTGACCTGACGGCATTTCCCATTTCTGTCCTTCATCCATGCCAACCTTGGTCTCATGATCTTCTGGCAACTGCAGCCACGATCGCGTCCTCAACATCTCCTCTAATTCTGTCCTCCCGCCGATGCGCACGCCAGACCCCGATCGCTCCACCCACAGCCACAACCACAACAACGCCGCCAAAGCCGCCAAAGCCGCCGTCCGGACATAGGCCAGGCCACGACGAGACGACCAGACCACGATAGACGCTCCAGACGCCTCTGACACAAACCAGGTGTGAGCAGAGACGCCCGTCCGGCTTGTTGACACGCGAGCGCTAGGCGACGACAACGACATCGCAGCTCTCCAACTACACATACTCTTTCCGACACGCCTTTGTCATCAAGCGCTGTACCTCACTCCCTCCCTCCGTCGCCGATTCTTCATTCTCCCCTTTTCTCCCCTCCGACCTGCTGGCGCTTGTCGCACACCCAGCTACCCGACCGCCTCTTGTCTAGCGACCTCCGCCCCCGCCTCCGCCGCCGCCGCCGCCGCTACCCTCTGGACCCTCGGGGGCCGCGAGCACCATGGCCGCCTTTGTGAGGGTCTCGGGCCCGCCCAACAGCAACTTTCTTGTTGGCTACCCGGGCATCTCTGCAACTTTGGTGGGCCGCCTCTGTTCCCTATCTGTCTGTCTGTCTCTCTTCCTCTCTTCCTCTCTACTAACCACTCCTTGACAGCCCCGCATCGAGGGCAAGGTCGAAATCCGCCCATCACAGGGCTTCTCTATGCCCGTCGCCGTGTCGCTCGTCCGAATATGCCTGCAGCGCCGCGAAACCATCCACCCGGCCGCCGACAACATGGCCAAGAAGCACCTGAGCACACCGCGCCGCGACACCACCGACGTCGTCGGCAAAGAGCTGCTGCTGTTCCGATGTCCACCAGGCAAAGAGTCCGAAAACGTCATCGCCATGGACCTACCATTCGTCCTCTTTATTCCATTCGGCCGCGGCGGCGAAGAGACGAACCGCCGCATACCGCCCGCGTCACTACAGCTGCCAAGCCGCATCGCCGAGACATACTACGAGCTCGTGGTTACGGTCCAACAGGGCCCCAGCATACAGAACAAATACGCCTTTCCCATCCCTCTCCAACGCTACGACACGCTGTCGACGTTTGGCATGTACAACAAGCAAGAGAACCGCGTCGTGGCCGCCGACAATGTTGTCACCCTGGCAATCTCGCTGCCGCGCTGGAGTTACGGCCCGCTCGATCCCATTACTGTGTACATAAAACTGGCGCCGAACCCGGACTGGCTCAGCAAAGCCAAGCGCGTGACCATCCAAAAAATCACTTTGGGCATCGAAGAGGAAATCACCTTTAATCCAGAGGGCGACGAGCCAACAAAAAAGATTAACAAGATTGCCAAGCACACACAAAACGTGCAACTAAAAATGCCCGAGGCCGGCTACGTCACCAACCTGGGGCTCGTCTTTCCGGTCCGCGACCTGCGCGACAGCGACGGCATCATCCGGCGGGGGAAGCCGGCCTTTCCCATGTACGAAGTGACGTCCTTTACGACGACGTCAACCCTCTACAAGGTGGAGTATTTTCTGGCAATAAAAGTGAGTCTCATACTGCTTATCAGCTCATCCTATTCATCCTATTCATCCTGCCTCGAGCGATGCTAACCCCCCTCCCTAGGCCCAAATGAGCTCAGCCCGCGACATTACCCTGCGACTGCCCATTGTCATCTGCCCGCTCGACCACCAGGCCTGCAAAGAGGAAATGGACGCCATCGAACAGGCCGCCAAGGACGCCTCCCAGGTCGACCCAAATAACCCCATGCTGCCCGCCCGCACCATTGTCCTTGCCAACGACCGCGACTCGCTGCGCCATCTCGGGTTGTGTATGGTCGCCGGGCAGAAGAAACCTCTGATTGAGTGAATGGCGGCAAGGGAATACGAGCTTTTTACGACAGAGCGAACAATGAAAGCGGAGAGCCAGCATCGCCAACACGCCAACACGCCAACACGCCAACATCGGCCTGATTATCGGATCTAATGCACAATGATGTACCACGATATCAGCACAACGAAAGAGCCCATTGGGCAACCTACAGCAAGACCGACGTCCGCGTCGGTATGCATCCGGCGGTGAGACTTGTCTCTTGCGGCGAAGTCGCATTGCATTTCGACATAGATTTGCCCATCAGAGCTGCTTCGCTTACCGCTTACCGCTTACATCGTATGAATGCTCCAACCATACCATATACCGCCACGGCCAGATGTATTTATGTGGGCACTGCAGCAAACCGATTTCATAGCAAAGACGGCCTGCGTCCGTCTACTTTTTTACGCGATGTGAACGCACTCAAGTGCACCATCGAACTGTCTCATCACTTCCAACGATTTACGAAGCAGCCTCGACTCATCGATGACGCATCCCACCTACCAACCTTACGCCATATACGCCATATTCTCCATTTCTCTTCTCTCTGCTGTGCAACTTTTCATCTTCTTCATATTTTTTGCTACTCTTTCATGCTTCACCATTGTGTCGTATATATACACATTTGAGTTCTTTTCTTTATTTTCCATTTTCCATTTTCTTCTTGTTGCCTTTTTTTTGGTTCTTGGGAACTTTTTTCTTCTTTTCTTTTCTTTTTTTGGGCAGGCCTGTCTTGGTGTTCTTGGAGCCACAATGTCTTTGGAAAAGAGGCATATACTTAGCAGGGTTGGGTAGGGCAGAGCATGTCGAGAAGAAAGGTACGATAGCAAAGGTCGAAATAGTTGGTGGGGAGGCAGGAAGTAGTCATTAGGCCAGCAGACGAAATTAACGAAAGCATTTTCTTGTTCAAACTGTGTTTGTGTTCGTGTTCACAAAGATGAATTTGATTTTCCCCGAGATGAAATTGTTACAGATAATCTCTCATTTAGAATGTTTGTGGTGTTCTGGAGCTCAAAGACATCAAAGTTCTAGTAGAGGTCACAGAGAGCACAGAGGAGAAGGCTGAGAAGTGGTCGTAGCGCGAGGCTCTGCGGCGAAAGTAAAGTGGAGAGACACGTTAAAGCGGTGGTGCCCGCCCAGGCTGCCCTCACAGTGGTGGGGGGGAAGAAAATGGGTTGGCGCCAATGTCATTTTTTCGCGCCCTACTCACAACCGTCGAAGCTTGAAATGCGACTCAACAAAGTCACCTCATTTCTGCGGCACGACAGCTGATGCATTTTATTTACCGATGAGCGTGACGACAACTTGACGACCATGATTTACGGATTCTCATAACAGCTGCTTTCTTTTCTCTCTTTTCTCTCTTTTCTCTCTCTTCTCTCTCTTCTCTCTCTTCTCTCTTTTCTCTCTTTTCTCTTTCTTCTCTTTCTTCTCTTTCTTTCTTTTCTCTCTCACACACACAATGCCGCCGGTGCAAATACCAGACGGCGGCGACGATTCAGTCATTGCCGCGGAGGATACAGTCACAGACTACGCCGATGTCTCGTTGCCGATAAGCGGTGACGACGATGAAGCGGCGCTGCCAACGGCGCGCACATCAGGCCCAGCTGGAGATGACGACAATGACAACGACGACAACGACGACAACGACGACATCGACGACGAAGACGGCGGCGCCGAGATTCAAGACTACCGCGGGTTTGCCGCTTTGGTAGCCACCACCACAGGTGCAACACCTTCTACAACGAACGCGAACGGCGCGGGCAAAGTGGCCCACCGCAAACCACAAATCTCGTCGCAGACCATCCGCAAGGGCGAAAAGGACTTTGAAGAGCATGGCACGCGGGCCCAGCGGGATGCGCTCGAGCAGAGTCGGGCCGTGATGGAGTCGGTATTGGAGTACACGAGAGTGCATCATGGCGGTTCTGCCAGTTCTGCAAGTGGCGGTGCTAAAAGCGCTGCTGCCGACATTGTCCGTGGATGGTACTTTCCGGAGGTGTGGCAGGAAGAGGAAGAGGAGGAGGAGGAGGCAGAGCAATCAGTAGAGGCAGGAGATGCGCCTGCTCCTGCCCGACGCTTCGCCCACACGCGCCAACGCGTTGTCATGGTCGAAGCCCAGCGCGGCCCCATGTTTGCCTCAGTCGGCGCCGTTCCCGGCAAACCCAAATGGGACCCGAGTCTCCCCAAGGGCCAGCAGCGCACGCCAAAGCCTGGGTACGACCGCGTCTGGCTGCTTCCCGAAGAGGCTCTGTTTCTGGTCGAGCGCGGTAGCATGGAGCTGTGGTGGCCACTCAAAGAAATCGACGATATATTGGGTGACACAAAAGCCCGCGACGAGGTCGACGAGGACACCGGCATCCCGCTCAGCCTTGAGGCCGCCTACTCTCTCTTTATTGGCCCAGACAACGACCCTCAACACGGCCGCATCCCACTACCAACCTACCAAGTCTACACACACCTGCGGCGGTCTGGCTACCAGGTGCTGCGGGCCGTCAAGACCGATCCGCAGACACCACTGGACCCGCCATTACCAGCACCACAACCGCCAGCGCCAACGAGCATATGGCAGTGGCTCTTTTCCCTTCTCTCTTCTCCCTCTTCTCCCTCTCCATCCACAGCACCATCGTCTTCCTCTTCACCATCATTTCCTCGACCCAACGGACCCCTCGTCCAGCCGGGCTTCTACCGCTCCTACGGCCCCATCTACAACCAGCTACGACTTGTATCGCCACACCGATACGTACCTCCATCGAAAGAGGCCAGGAAAGGCGATGGCACACCACCAAACCATTTCCGCGTCGTCTTCCACGTCTGGAAAAGCGGTGTCTCTGCCAACGCGGGCACCACTACCGGTACCTCTTCCAAGACCACCTTCTCCAAGATCCGTCCACCACCGCCCGATTTTTACATGGCCGTCGTCGATGCCCATGCCACCGGATTGCCCTCTCTCAAAGAAGTGGAAGAGCTGTTGGCCAGTGTGCCGCCATTGTCTCCAGAGGCCGGCATGAGCAAGAGGGCGAGGGTGGCGAGGGCGGCGGCGGCGGCCTCTAAACAACAGGGTCCCGCATTAACAACGTCAACGACTTCGGCTTCGTCTTCGTTCTCTCTGCCCGCCACCTACCGCCGCCTCAAATTCGGCCGCCGCTGCGTCATCGTCGCCGTCGTCGACCACGGCATCGTCAACTACATGCGCTTCTCGGACAGTACGTTTGCGACAGACGCACTGTGGCCGCGCTTCGACTCGCTGGCGTCTGGCCGCTTTGTTCCCGGAGTCAACGGCCGCAAGAACAAGGGCAAGTCGGGCGGCGGCAAGAACCAGAAGAAGAGCAACAAGGCGGGAAATGGAAATGGCGGTGCTAAGAATACGGCTGCCGCTGGCAAAGCTCCTTCAGACGGAAGCGGTGACAAGACCAGTAAGGATCTGCCGAGTGTCACTGCCGACAGTGTCAGTGTCGCCAGCACCAGTACGACTGCAACCAGCAAGTAGGACTGCCGTCCTTGTAGATTACAAAACAACTCGGAAGAGGCCATTTGTGTCTGTATTGGTTTGGGGATAAATATGCGGTGAACATCTGGGTCTGGCATCCTAGACGAAGACGAGAGAGATGACAATTGGCTACTTGGTACATACAACATACTCAGGCATTGGATAAGGCGTTTTGGAGACGTGGGTTCTCCCCCATTTTGATCTATTTGAATATGCACAATATACCTCTCTGTTGACATCACAAATATCCAGAAGGAACATCAGACCGAAACTGGGGAAACAGTCAGAGCAGGTATAATGCTCTGTCCTCTTTGTTCTTCTTTCCGCTTTAGTATATGGTTCGTATCGAATAGACCCTTCGCTACACTTCATACGCAGGCTCGCCTGTCTCAAAGAGGGCACGCACGGAGCCAGGAGAATGGCTGACCGAGGGGCCGGACTGCCAGGTATTGGGCTGCGTGTACGGTGCTTGCGCATTTTCCATTTCGGCCTGCAGGAACAAGCCAGGGATGTGGCTTTGCCACAGTTCATCGGTCACGGGCGCTTCGGGCCCAAAGTCCTGCCACACAGTGATGACCAGCTCGTCGTTGTATATCCTGCCGGCGGGATCATTCTTTGTTTGAACGACAAAGTCGGTCGGGCAGCGGTGACAGCTAGACGACACCACATGACCCTCCACCTGTGCCCTGGCCGTTGCGCATGCTCTGGCCGCGGCTGCGAAATCCCTTTCGGCGCGGTTCATGCCCCTACTGTACTCTTTGTACTCGTACTCCTTGCAGTGCTGGTGTCGTAAAACACCTTCCTTGCAGCGGTATCTCGATTGCCTGTCTTTTACGACGCAATCTGCGGCAGTTTGTAGACGAAACGGCGGCTGGACGTTTTGCACACCCTCTGGCGTCGGGCCGGATAGGAGATCTGGGTTCATGTTTCTGGTCCCTTGGAGCCTGTCCTCGTCTTTCAGTGCACGACGAGCGTGAATTTTGGCCTGCGTCCAGACTCTGCAGGTGTTCTTGCTGAGGATCTGATGCGGACAAACACAGAGAGGCAAATTCCAGCTCCCGCTCATCTTCACGGTAAGGACAGTCTGCAGGAGGAAATGGGCACGTTGATGACCGGCGTTGCCTTTACGACCATGGCTATCGCTATTGCAGGGTACAAGTATCACACGCGGCACAAATTTGTACTTGAGCGGGGGGTCTGGGAAGCAAATCATCTCTGGTATAGGGATCTCTCTCTGAGCCAAAAATGGCCGTAATGCGAGACGAACAGCTTTTTCCAAGTCCGCTTCTGTACCCGCGCCCGCATTTTTGGCCTTGTCTCGTGCAAGTACCTTGCCAAACATCTCCAAGGGCTTCCTAAATCTGTTCCACCAGGATGAAAACCCTGGTGCAGGTGCTGGGGTTGAAGACGGTGCCTCCTCGGGATTTTTTTGCTCTCTTTGCTGTCTTTGTTCTCCCAGCACACGTACTCGCTTCAATAACAGCTGCACATCGCGGTGTGCTAAGCCCGCCAGTGGTGTTCGCCGTGTCGAAGACAGCCGTCCCGTAAATGTCATTGTGGACAAGCCTGAATCGTAAGGGGGAGTGGATGAAGGCGAAGACGCCCTGATCACAGCGGAACGGCAGCATGGCGGCTCGAGCTCAGGCATGGGGTTGGGAGCGAACTTGCCCACCAAAAAGCCCTTTGATGCTTTTTGGACGACAGCCGTATCGGCAGCGTGGCCCGTGATCAACTCCCATTTCCCCATCTTCCTCATCTTCCTCTGGGCCGTCCGTGCATCACGGTGCAGGTACATGCACTGTTCACACACGTAGTGGTCCGGGAGGTCGTAGGCAATGACCCACAACACATTGAGAAAGTCGGGCCGCGGCAGGCGCTTGCGGAGCGTGCGAAAGTCGACCACGTCAGCCAAGCTTTGCCGGAGACGGCGGCATGCGAGCGCGAGGGCTACTTGGTCGGCCGGGTCCACGCGGTCAAAGATGTTCTGGTAGATGATCCATATGTTGAAGGCGCGATAGAGGGCACCGTGTGGTTCCTTGGCGGTCGAGGTCGAGGACAAGGTCGAGGACAAGGTTGATGATGAGGTCGACGGCATGGTCGAAGATAAGGATGAGGCCGACTTTGGTAGCATCGAGGTCCGTTGCTCCTCATCCTTGTCTGGGTGTGGGCGGTTATTGTGCGACATCTTGTTCTTGGGTTGGCGGATGTTGACGGATATTGGTTTGAAAAGGACGGAAGATCTATAAAGTGATGAGATGGAATACATGAAAGCGGACGTCGTTAGGTGACTGAAGACTGCGAAGCCAGATAGCTTTATATAAGGAGACGATATCGGTCACGAGCTTGGCCGGGTGTCCAAGAACTAAAAAATGAGAAGGTTCCCTCGTAATGCGCTGGTGGCGAGGATGGGCATGTGCTTCCTAATAGCGCCACGATATTCAGTGTTGGTTTCGACGTGGTCAGTATCATACAGTAAGTAGTAAGAAGAAGTGACTGTGAAGTCACATGTGAGGTCACATCTTAAGCTACTTTCCCTATTAGGAAATACCGAAACACGCACTGTACTAACAAACATTAGAGCAGAAATAAGAAGTGGCTGATAGTAGCTTCTTGGTATATGTCTAGCTCTTTCCCCCAATAAGAGACTCTTTCCTCACCTTGAGCTGCTCTTTCCTTACCTTGAGCTGCTCTTTCCTCACCTTGAGCTGCTCTTTCCTCACCTTGAGCTGCTCTTTCTTCGACATGTTTTTTCTCTTCTTCCCTTTTATTTAAAAGTGGCCTTCTTCGAATAGGAAATACTGTTACTCTATCTGTTCTTGAAGTACCCTATAGTCGCTCTTTCTTTACCCGTGAGTCTCCTTTAAGTCGCTCTTTCTGTGTCCGGCTGTTCCTTCTTTATAATCTACGCCTAGCTGTATAGTGCCTTCTCAACCTATACGCCATATCTGCCGTAGCTGCCAGCATTAAATATAAACAGCCCAGCCCATGGATGTGCACCTGCTGGTAAAAACATTGCAAAGTGGAAGTAGGAAGGAACGACCAAAACACACCCCGTTGCTATTTCCTCTGCAACGGTATCAAAGATGTAAACAAACATGGACATATTATTGCTGAAGCTGGAATGGCCTCTGACTCCGTCCTTTCTTCTTCTTTTCTTTTTTGTTCCTCACCCACACAGCACAGCGGCCGATAAAGTTATTGATTATACTTACTTATTATTCCTTTTCTTTATCCTAGCGTTCCACTTAGCGATCACGATATCAACGATGGCGGATTAGGTCACCGCCGGAAGTACCGTGGTCTTGACGCTGTGCGCCATTATCGACCAGATCGAACGATGGCGGCAGCGCCCCCCAGCGGCAAGTTCCTCCCTGCCAGCTGGAGAAGCAACGGCAGAACCGCGGGTCCTCGAACGGCTGGGCATGTCCGAAAAGAGACAGCTGTTTCATCTCAATTCGCTTTTGGCGCCTGACAGAGGCCCGTCTGGCCGCCGAGGATCCCCCAGGAGAGGGCTTACAACCACCCCTTGATCCTTTAAATAGGGGAGAAAGCGGCCAAGTGTATTTGATTTGGTGCTTTGTCATTCTAGTACGGCGACAATTACTAGGGCTTAGGGTGGAGGGCGGGCTCGGGTCCCAGCAAAAGCTCATACCTCAACGTGGTTGCTGGGTCGAGTAGCCTTATCTTCTGGAAAGGGTGAAACCAACATGAGCATACACTATTTCGAACAGTTTGAGCATCTCGAACCGCCACGGCAAGATGACAAGCAAGCATCCATGCGCCGAGCAGCTCTTTCACGCCCTCGGCAGCGTCCAAGGTCTCCGACTGTTCTCGTGTAAGTGGTCGTCGCAATCATGTGTCAAGAGCGCCGGGCCCACACGAGCTCCAGAATAGCAATAAAACTTTTTCAGTGCGACGTGAGAAGAAGATGCTTGAGTTTCGCTCTTGCTTGTTAATGTCGCTTATTGATGTGAATTGTGATGGCCGCAGTTTCCATATATGGGCGAGCGTATACCGCAAGTGTGCACCTGCTGTTTACATCATACAGGTAGATATATTCAAGAAGGAACGATCAAAACAAAGTATGTCAAAATGAAGAGAAGGAGCGATCAAAACACAAAATTAACAAAGAATAGGAAGCCACGATGTAAACAAAGCACGATTCCATTAGGAGGTGATTTCTCCTTATCTCTCATATTCTCTCCTCTTCTTCATATTTCTCCTCTTCTTCATATTCTATCCTCTTCTTCATATTCTCTCCTCTTCTTCATATTCTCTCCTCTTCTTCTTTTCCATAATCACAGCTCAAAAAGATGACACCAACACCCACAACCACACACACACACACACACACACACACAAATGACCGACTGGACCGACTGGCTCACCCCCCTTGTTATTGGGGTGGTGGTGGCCCCTGCCGCCGTGTTGGCTTCTTTGGAAGTCTACGATCGAATCTGGGGGCTCACACCCGGCGTGCGAAACAGGCTCACCGCCCTTGAGGCAAACCTCAGGATCTACGAGAGAGCGTACGATGCCCTCAAGGATGAGCACGTGAAAGCTCTAGAAGACATCAGTTCTCTCAAGGGTAGCCATCGTGCTGCCCTTGAGAGAATCGACGCTCTTGAGGGAGCCCAGGGGCACGTCTAGTAGATTCAAAGATCAGTAAGTCCAACCAGCTTCGTCCCCCCCGTTGGGCTAGCTCCGTGCATATGGACCTTCTGGCGGGTCGTTGAAAATAGTCAGGGGTGGGTACACCATTTCGAACAGTTTGAGCTCCGACTGTTCTCGTGTAAGTGGTCATCGCAATCACGTGTCAAGAGCGCCGGGCCCACACCAGCTCCAAGGCTACTAGCTCCCAAGCTCCCCTGTCACCTCTCGGCTCTCGCTAGGCCCCGCTCCTTACATAACGTCTCCTCCACTACGTCGTAAAACGTCACATTTGCAGATTCATCCAGATTCATCCAGTTCATCCAAACCAGCCCCGACCTCACTTTGGCCTCTGCACGCGGCACACGACCACGACAAACGACAGCCACGCCACTTTTCTGCCTTTCCCGTTGCCATGGCCTCCTTTGGCCTGCCCCCCGTCCGCGTGCTCCGGCCGGGTCTCTGGTGTGCCGGCGCGATCAGCACAATCTTTGTCGGCTGTGCGGCCTACGAGATCCGCCACGACGCCGCCATTGCCCGCGATGCACGACGGGCGCGCCACATGCCAACGACACCGATACGAATGAAGGACTTGGACGGCGTGCGCTACATGGTTGCCGCGGCAGATGGGCGCAATCCCTTGCGGCAGCCTTCACAAACGTCTCCACAAACGTCTTCACTCTTCTCGACCTGGACTGGACTGCCCGAAGCCGGCAAGCTCATGGTCGGTCTCGTGTCGACCAACACTGCCGTCTTTGCTTTGGAGCGACTTCTTCCCGGCACGTCGGCCCTCTTCTCGCACATCCCCGCGGCATCGAGCATGACCAACCTGACGATGCTCACGTCCGCATTTGGCCACGTCGGCCTCATCCACTTGGCCCTCAACATGTACGGCGTCATCCAGTTTTTGCCGCCCGTCGCCAGCAGCCGCACATTTGCCAACAGCGGCAGCCACCTGGCTGCATTTTATTTGTCAGCCGGCGTGCTGTCATCGTACGCCTACCATTTGGCCACCGTCTGGCCCCGTCCTCTCGACCGCGTGATCCCTGCCCGCGGCGCCAGTGGTGCCGTCATGGCTGTCGTGGGTGCTTTTGGCATGTCCTACCCGGACAACCAGTTGGGCATTATCCTGATTCCCTTTAGTTTGCCGGCCTCGGAGTTTTTGTTGGGCGTGGCGGCTTTTGAGACGTATGGACTGTTTGTCGGGTTCAAGCGGCTGCCACTGGCGCATGCGGCGCATCTGGCTGGCCTGACCATGGGAGCAGCGTATGTCTATTTTGATGGACGGGACCGGATATGGCATCCCGTGAAGCGGGCTACATTCAGCATGATGGAGCGATTGTCGCTTGTGTGAGTGGTGGAGGGGAGAAAAGAGGACAGGTCATCTTTGAAGATGAGATGGCCCCCTTTTTCAAGCTACAACAACGAGAGAGACACTGCGTCTATAACCCCGAACCGATCAAGACTCGCCATGTACACGACATAACAGCATGCAGTTACAGTTGCAGCAATGCGGGCGAAAAGCGCCGGGCCTTGACAGAGGTGGCAGAGGTGACAGAGGTGACGTCGGTATGGGCAACGATTGACAGATTGCGGGAGAGCGACACTGTCGCCAAAAGTCTAGCACTCAAAGCATTGTCAAAAGAGAAGAAGGAGCAATGGCAATTGTACGATGGACCTGTATTTTCTCAGAGATGATACCCACGAATGAAAAAGAAAGGGAAAAGTACCCACGAACAAAAAAGAAAAGGGAAAAGAAGATTACAATCTCCCATCCTACTTTTACAAAATACAGTTCTCGCAGAATCGTGATTTCATCCTGTCTTTCTGATTGCTCTCATCCTATTTATCTCCTTCCTTCATTCTTTTTCTTTTCTTTGCATCTTCCTTACCTCTGCCGACACGTCAACATCCACCGACCATGTGGTCCTCACCAACTTTTGCCTGGGCTGCAGCCACGGGCAACCTCGCACTTGGACATCTACCAATTTTGGGTAGGCAGGATGCGACCTCCTCCTCCAGCGCCGTCCGGAACGATTGTGGCTGCCACGTTTGACGGGTCCGTCTTTGACATCGTGGCCCATAGTTTTGGGGGTTTGAGTGTGTGTAGACAGCATATAGATTTCTTAATATCATTCTCGTCGAACGTAACAGTATCCCTCACATACAGCCTTGTTGCTACGCACCCTCCTCTGGCAAAAAAGACACACCGTCGTTCCTCACATACAGCCGCGCCCGCTTGTCCTCGCACGCCGCATCCCGTCCACTCGGCAGCACCAGACTCAGCTGCGTCCGTCCCTCGGCGGCGTGGTCGCCTGCTCGTCGAATGACATCCTGTAAAAAGACCATCAGTCTCTGCAAGTTTTGCTGGTTGTCGGCCTCCCACTGCTGGAGCCGCTCCTTGACATTGTCGACAGACGCGTTGGGCGTGAAAGCTCCGTCTTTTTGGCCAGTCTCGTACAGTTGCGGCGTCCGTCCAAAGTAGAGCTGAGCATCCGGTCCCTGACGGTACGGTCTGTATTTCGTGGCATTGTAGGTTTTGATCTCGACGAGGTGGGCGGCCGGGACGGGAGACGATGGTCCGCAGGGCCAGTCGACAGTAAGAGTAGAGGAGGACATGTCTGCGTGGTCGTTGTCGTCCACATCCTCCATCAACACAGAAAAGCGTGAACCTTTTGTCCTTGGCGCAGCAGGAGTCGATATGCTCATCTTGGGAGAGATGGGCGGCGACGGAAGGTGGCCTCTCTCTGCCTTCTCCGTCTTCTTCGCGCTCTGCGAATCATACTGTGCATCCGCCTCACAGTGTACAGCAAACCGCAGTCCGCCCAGCTCATAGTACAGCACACGGTGGTGGGAGAATGATTGTTTCAAAGAAGAAGGCGCGTCCTCTGAAAAGTGGCATGTGGCCGCTGCAAAGCTGTTGCCGTAACCGTAACTGAGGGCGTGGTTTGGGTCGCCCTTCCACGGTTGGAGGAGGACCACACAGCGGCCGTAATCAGCGTCGTGCCTCCTCACCTCCACATCAAACCGCATCGTCATCTGCGGCTTGCCCGCCAGATAGGCAAACAGCTTGTACACACTACCCGCACTGGCCACGACATCACAAGCACCGCCCAGCACGTCAACGTCGGGAGACATGCACTGGACAGAACGGAGCAGCGGCTCCAGTCCATGCGTGTAGATGGGAAAGGACGGTGCATTTGCATCTGCATCTGCATTTGCATTTGCAACCAGTTCGCTGTCCGGAGCTAACTGGAGAGGCCGTGTTGGCGGTGCAAACACAGGCGGACACCCGGGGACGGCAATCGTGTTGTCGGCAAGCTTGCTGAAACTGCCCAACACACGCTCCCCAGTGATGCCAAAGTGTGTGGGAGGAGGCGTATGCTGCCCGACAGCAGCAGTAGGAGTGTCCTCGAGAGCAGCCTCCGCCGTCAGCCCGTCGACCATCAATGCCCACCGCTCTCGCCTTTTTTGTGAAATATCAGCAAAGTGCTCAATACTTTCTGCCAGTTTGTGCCGGTCGTCGGCTGTGTGGAAGTAAATGCAGTTTCCTTTACGGAAGCGGGTGCAGTGGACACCGTATCTGCAGCGGCCATGCAAGCTGAAGGTGTGGCCGGACTGCCGTCTAGTTGAGCGCCAGGGGGTGGACATGATGAGTGACGAGTGTCAGAGAATTGCCAGTTGATAGCGAGTAGATGCTGGCGAGTAGATGTTGACGAGTTGCACAATTCTGGTGGATTTAGACTGAAGCGCACAGGAAGAGTCTTTTGTATGAGCTGCAAGAGACGAGCATACAAAAAAACAGCTAAAGCCATCAACAGAGGCGCTGTCTTCTTGTCCTTCTCACTCGTCACAATGAGCTGGCGACCAGTGTGAGCCACAGCCTTGCCATCTTTGGGTGTTGGGCGACGCCATCTGTCCGTCCAGCCTTGGAACTGACGTGGTCATTCTGGTCACCAACCAGACAATGTAGAGATTGGTCGTGTCTTAATGAGTGGGTGGGTGGTCTCGCAAGCGGCCCAATTGGCGGGCCGCTCAATACAACCCCCCTTTCTCTTCAAGACCGCCGCAGCAGCCATTCAACAAACGAGGCGACACTGTCGACATGCAGCACGACTGCTGCATTTCCATCCGAGGGTGTGCCGCCAAACAACTGGCCCAGCGGCTGTGGGGGGCAGTCGTCCAGTTTCCGCGTGACGAGTTGATTGTCGTCTGTCGTCGTCTGCGCGTCCTCTCCTACCAGGACTGCATTCCATCCAGCGGTATGCGCACCGGCAACGTCCTTGGGCGCCTCGTCGCCAACATAGACCTTGTCCCAGTCGGCGAGGCTGTTGGAGTTGACATCGTCTCCGCCCACTTTCGGCAGCATCTCCTCGGCCGCGCGAAAGATGGCCGGATCGGGCTTTTCGACGCCGACATCATACGACATGCAATGGAAGTCAATGTCGTAAGTGGAGGACGATGTCGAGGACGATGTCGAGGATGACGGCAGTGTCTTCTCGGTTGTCCCATATCGAAGCGGACTCACCCTCAGGCCAAACGACGACAATATGCCAGGCACGCGGTCGTCCGAGTTGGTGATCACGCCGACCACCACCCGGTTGTAGGTAGGGAGTCGCTTCTCCTTGAGTTCCCTCAAAAGGCTGGGCAGCCTCTCGTCCATCGTATAGCCATCGCTGGAAGCAAATCTCTCCAAGAGTTGCGTCGCTAGTTTTGGCGGAACTCCTCCCTTGTCGGCCGACACAAACGGCCGAAACGTCGCCTCAATCACCTGCGTCCACCACGCCGTCGCCCCCATCCCGCTCGTCCACCGGCCATAGTTGGGGTGTGCGCGCGACTGCTCTTTGAACGCAGCGCGGAACGCCGTCTTTAATTGTTGATCCGAGACATCTTTGGTCAGCCCAAACTGCCGCCGCGCGACGTCGCCGTATTGCCGCTCAATGGGCTGTTTGACGCGGAAGAGCGTGCCAAACGCGTCGAAGCAGAGCAAGAGGTTGCGCTTTGCCATGGTGGGGGCGGCTGTCAAGGTACGGTGCGTGTTTGTGTTGTAAGTAGGGATGACGTTCGGATGGTGAGGGATGTCTAGTAGTATGACGATGTTGACAATGGGCACGACCCACTCTCCCACAGTACGGAGTAAACCCCTGCTAAACAGGAAGTCGCCGCCCGCCAACCACCCAAAGGCCAAGCCCACAGTGCAAGACATTTCATTGTTTTCGGTGATGTTTCTTTTCTTATTGTCTCTTCTTTTTTTGTGAAATTACATTCTTTTCTCTGTATCTATTGTGGCATTTGTTCCCGGTTTTCGCAGTCTTCCAGCACTGACATATCTCTGTGCATTCACAAAATCAGTGCAGTGAACAGAGATTTTGATATAGAATCTCTAAATAAATGTCTTTTGTCACCCCTAAGAGGTCAAATTGTCACGATCACGGATATCAGTTTACGGCTTTTGATGCCTCGTGTCTTTTGCCTTTCGTGAACTTGTATTTCGTGTGATGACTGTTCTATATCGAGCAGGTCGGCATCAAAAGACCTCCAAAATGCAAAAGAAAATGCATACCCTTGCCAACACGGTGGCCACAAAGAGCCACTGTGGTTTTCCGCTTTTATATAATTCCAAAACAAATGCCATAAACGCCCAAAACGAAAGAGAGAAAAAGTCTAAGCAAGACATGCCGAGTTCATAAGATGGTGGCCGGCAACAGAGGCGGGCCGTCATAAGAGAAGGGGTCATGAGAGAGAACGTGGGAAGGTGGGAAGGTGGAGAGGTGGAAAGGTCGGAAGGTGGGAAGGTCGAAAGGCTGTCGTATCAGGCAAGTCCTCACATAATCTCATCGTCGTTAGCGAGAGCCGCAAGAGGGACTGATGCCGGGATCGACTGAACCGCTGCCGTCTCGTCCATCTTCGCGTCGAGCTCCTCGTTCTCGTCCGCATAGAATGCCCGGACGGCCTCGTCGCCGCTGTCAACATCCTCAAAGCCGTCGTCCTCATCGTCATTGTCGTCGTCGTTGGCAAGAGCACCAAACATGCCCAGCTGCTTCTTCTTGCCAGCCAAGCTGGCCTCGCGCTCGGCGGCGCGGTTGATCTCCGTCCACTCCTTGCTGCGGCTCTGCACCGTCCGTGCGTTCGACTTGCTGCGCTGCACCTTTTGCGCCGTGCGCTCCATCACCGCCTCGGCCATGTCCAGGCCACGCTCCTGTCGCCGCCGTGCCTTGGCGCTCAGCACCGACTTGCGGCCCTGCTTCTTGACCCGCTTCGACACGCCCGCCGCCTGGTGAATGCCCAGGATCGACGGCCGGAAGTCGACGGATGTCTGCGGCGGCTTGGCGTTCTTGAGCGACTTGTCCAGGTCGATGCCCGGCGATGTAGCCCGGCGGGCTTCGCGCGAGTGTTTTGAAGGAGCTGAAGTGGGGGTTAGCATAAAAGGTTCGTCTAAAGCAAACGCAGCAAGACCGCCGAGACAGCCAGAACAGAGTCTCTGCATATTGTTGAGAGCGTACCTCTTTTTCCCATTTTTTTTGTAATTTTGTAAATTTTGTAAGAATTGTTTGCTTGTTTTGTTGTGTATGTTCACCGACACTGTATTTTTTCTTGGGCCTTTGGATGGATGTTTTTTGCCATTTCCAACTTTTTGGTGGGGATTTGGTGTTCTGCCGGTCTTCACCGCCTTCTTATCGCCTCTCACTGAGCCTTAATCTGCCACCCAAAATATGCCTATTTTCTGCGCCTCGAGATTCATCACATGCATCGTAATCATAGTCAGTCTACGGAGTACTTCTCTACGAACTACAGAACTTTTTGGTTTTGACCAAACCCACAACCGACGGCTCGATTTTCTCTCTATTTGAGACATATACCTACGTCCAGCTCTCAGCCTTGCTTCGCTCCTTCCTCGACGCGTACGTCTGCGCCTTCCCAACGAACCTTGCCGCCCCCGTTCTCGCCTTCCTCCCCGGCCATGGCCGTTGATCAGGGCTCCAGCCTCGCTCTTTCCCTCCCCTTCCTCTCATAACAGACTCTTTCCTTTTCTGCTGTTATTATCTCTGTTTCCCCTCACTCCTAGGACACATTGCCGTTCTCGGGCTGTCCTCTCATTTCTCCTTTCTCCTTTCTCCACTGCTGGCCAGTGAACCTCACTACTTGCGTTGTTGTGTCTCACTCTCCATCCTCAACCCCCTCTCGACAACAGCCCCCAACACCCTCTGGCCACTATGAGTGCACACGACGAGCGGCTCGCGAAATCCGGCGCCCAGTCCGACCGCTTCCACGCCCAATCCTTTTCTTCCTCCGCCTCCTCAACGCCCGTCTCCTATTCCGAGCCAACATCGTATTGGAGCCGCCTCATCGAACCGAGCATCTTTGTGCCCTTTCTCGTGCTTATCGCGTCCGTCTTTTTCAGCGCCAACATTCTCGACGTTGTCGTTGCGACCCTCTCTTCATTAATACCTGCCGGCCTGCGGCAACGACTTTGGGGCTTCATCGTCACCGTCTCTCCCGCTTCGGCTCTCTTTGCCATTGACGACTGGCTCAGCCCTTTCCCCGTCCCGCGCCAACCTTTCGAACGCCTAGGCCCTGCTGCGGCCCACGACGCCAAGAGCATAGTTCTCGCCCGCATTCTCGGTCTTGGTCCCGGTGGGCGGCGATACAATCCAATCAACGGCGGCAGCGGCAGCGGCAGCGGCAGCGGCAGTGTGAGCAGCAGTCGCGCTGGCACCAGCGGCGGTGCAGGTGGCTTGTTTGCGTCCATGGCAAACGCTGGCAAGTCAGGCCTCTCGCGCCTGATTCCCAAAGGCGACATGGATCGGCCAGCCGGCCTCGGCAACCTCAGCAACTCTTGCTACCAAAATAGCGTCCTGCAAGCGCTCTCGGCGCTCGAGCCCCTGCGCGCGTTTCTCACGCGGGTCGCCGACGGGGAGACTACGGGTCACCTTCCCAATGTCGAAACCTCCCAGACACTCGATACATTAGTACGGACGCTTTCCACGGCATCGGGGAACGGCGAGACGCTCTGGACACCTCCCGCCCTCAAGCGGATGAACACGTTCCAGCAGCAGGATGCGCAAGAATATTTCTGCAAACTGCTCAGCGAGGTGGAGGAGGAGGTTGCAAAGGCCATCAAGGAGGTCCGGTCAAGGCCGACTTCCGAGTCCGATCTGAGCCTTAACGAGGGTTTGGCGACACCGCCTGTCCTGTCACTTCCAATTTCACTGCCACAGGCCCTCTCGCCGACCGACAGCAGCAGCAGCAGCAGCACCAGTGGTAGCAGCAACAACAGCCTGACGAGCTACGACGGCGGTTCTAACAGCACATCCATCGCAACAACTCCCTCTGCCGCATCGCAAGCTGCCGCTATCGCCGCCTCCTACCGAATTCCACTCGAGGGTCTGCTCGCCCAACGTATCGTCTGCCAGTCGTGCGGCTACTCGTCTGGCCTGTCCATGAGTCCCTTCTACTCGCTCACCGTCAACCCCGACGTTGGCAGCGCCGAATACTATCTTGAAGAGACGCTCGATAACTTTACTGCCGTCGAGAACATTGAAGGCGTGCAGTGTGCAAGCTGCACGTTGCTCAAGTATCAACGCTTGATCAAGACTCTCATCAGCCGCTTTGAAGAGAGTGAGGCTAAGGCAGCGGCAGAGAAGGCAGACAAGACAGAGGAGGAGGCATCCGAGGCTGGAGAAAATGAAACGGCAGCACCACGCAAGACAAACACGATTCCATTCGAACGACTTGCAGCTGTCGAAGAGGCTCTGGAAGACGAAGACTTTGAAGAGAAGACGCTCTCGGAAAAGTGTAAGATCCCAAGCAAGCAGCGTGTCGAGTCAACAAAGTCCCGCCAAGTCGGCATCGCCCGCGCGCCAGCCAGCATCGCCTTCCACATCAACCGCTCCCGCTTCGACGAACGCACGGGCTACACCTTCAAGAACCCAGCAGCAATCCGCTTCCCTCTGCGCCTCGACCTTGGACCGTGGTGTCTCGGCAGTGCGGCTTCTGCTGCATCGCGGTTGAGCCTCTTGTCTTCCCTCACTGGCGGCGAAAAGGGTAAGGTCTCTGAGTCCTCTGAGCCTGGAGACGACGCAGAACAGTGGGAACTGCCCGCCCAGCTGCCCATGGTGGCAGGCTCTCAGTACAACCCACGCCTCAAGGGTCCTCTCTACGAACTCCGAGCAGTCATCACACACTATGGCCAACACGAAAACGGCCACTACGTCTGTTACCGGAAGCATCCCAAAGTCAAGGAAGACAAAGTCAAGGAAGAAGAGTCTGCCGCGGCCGCCGCCGAGAACGATAAGGACGATGCTGAGATGACGGATGTCGACGACGATGAAGTGACGCTACGCGCCCCCTCCGAGGACATTGTCGACGATGATAAGACGATTGTCGACGAAGACTCAACGGCCGACAGTGACATTGATAACAACGCCAGCACTGGCACCGACATGGGCGACCACATTGACGACGAAGAAGAACACGACGAGCAGTGGTGGCGGCTGAGCGACCAAAACGTGTCTCGCTCCGACGAGGCCACAGTTCTGGCGCAGGGCGGTGTGTTTATGCTGTTCTACGACCGCATCGACTCTCGGTCTGTCTTTCAGCCGGCCGGCAAGAACCAGCTGTCTGCTTCCTATAAAATGGGCGCAGACGTGGACGGCGAAGACATATTTTACAGTTTCCCGACCGAGGCTGAAGATGCCGATGCCAAGGAGATCCGTGTCCCAAATGGCCGCTCTCTTTCCAACGGCAGCGGCGACGTGTCATCTGACGAGGATATGAGTGATGGCTCAACCTCGACTGCAGACTCATCACCGTCGTCCCCATCAACTGAAGGGCCACGTACACCGGAAGAGATTACTCTTAAGAATACCGTCACTGTCGGTAAAGCGAGTGATGTCGTGCCCTTGATGGCAGCTGAGGCTTGAGGTTGTGGATACGCCCACTTTTTTGTCTTTTGTGTTCTCATCTTCATTTTTTCTTCCTGGCTACAGAATATGTTTTACTATGGGGGGCAAACTTTCTGTCAACACATTGCATTGTTTTTCCCATTCAAGCGCAGGCGTCTTTTGAGCTATGCCACGGTTTTGGCGAGCTTTCTCATCTTTCTTTTTTTTCTTTTTTTGCAGTATTCTGTTACATAGTTGTTCTTATTTGGTTATTGTTTGAGATACCTGGCCTCGGCCGCCTGCGAGCAATCAAGCAGGCAGAGGCAGCTGTTCTGCGTGAAGAGAGCTCTAGAAAACATGAGCCTCAATGCCTTTTCCAGTCTGTTTATCGAGTCACATAGTATCAATATCAATATTGTAATACCGGTCGAGAAATCGTCTTCTTTCTGTGCATCTCCTGTGAAAATCTCGTCTTTTGAAGCACCTTTGCTCCCATTTCCTCTCCCATCCTCTCCCAAAAAGTAGTTGTAGAAGCATAGAACTGTTGTCAAAAAAAGTTTGAAAAGAAAAAATTCTGCCGGTGTGGAACTCCAAAAAATGGCCCCAACAGACGCGCTTTTGCAGAGATCACTCGGCTTTTTAGTGGGTACCTCCCGGGCGGTCAGCGCCCTCGCGCCTGCCATCTGTCGCAAAATTTGCGGCACGCTCTCGCACGGACCAGGCCGCCCGTTTTCTATATAATGAGCCGTTCCCCCCTTCCCTTTCTAATTTTTTCTTTTCTTTTTTTTTTCCTCATGTCGACAATACTTCAGAGAATCATTTCTATAGTTATTGTCCTCTTCTTGGTTCCTAAAAAGAGCCACAGATCCTACCCGGGTTGATGACTTTTATATCCTCGACTTGCCCAATTTCTTCGCGAAAACGCTTCTTGGGGGATTAGCCTCCCCCATCTTTTGACCCTCGCTCTGCCTGCAAAGGCGGCGGCCCAGGAAGCTTCAACAGAGAATGCGACTTGTTTTTGGACTCGTTGCCTCTTCTCTGGTTTCCAGGGGCTGTATTCAGAGGGTGGTGATGAGCTATACCCTGGACTGGAGGTCTTGTCTTGCTTTTGCGAGCGCTCTGCCAGGGTGGGTGTCGACGGACGTCTGACCGGCCTCTTTTTTTTCTTTTGTTCTTTTTTCATTGCACTCCTGGGCTTGCCCCGAGACGCGAGGAAGAAATGGTTGACTGTGCTGGTTCTTTTTGCTCGACTTGGGATTTTGATGCTCGAAAAGGCATATGATTGCGGCTGCCAAAGGGATTTGATGCTGGGAATCTGGTGCATCGCGACTGCCGTAGAACATGTTTTGCGTGTGACGACTTGTCCATCGCTCTTGCCACTGGTGGGGGCTTGTCTGCCTCATCTGCCTGTTGCTGTGACTCAACATCGTGAACTGCAGTAAACGGAAGCTTCGAACGAGCCATGCCTTCCTTCCTCCTTCCACCACAGCCAAACAAACAATGTACACACGAAATACGTCGTACACTCACCACTCAGTAGGCAGGCGCAAACACGGTGCCAAAATGTCGATGGCGATCGATGGCGGCAGAATCCCAGGCAGACATGGTCACGTGCGCTTTGCTGTGCTGTGCTGCCAGCCGCACTTTCCCTCACCACCTTCACCACCTCGCGAGGACCCGCCCGCGAAAATTTTTGCAGGCTCGCACGGACCATCTGCCTGCCCCTGCCTACGACGAACCCGGCAGCACGCACTGCCCACTACTATTTAAATGCCGCCCGGTGCCCGCACCCTCCTCCAGCATAGCTGGATTCTTTTCTTTTTCTTTTCCTCCTTTCTTCCCTATCCTAGTGCAAGGGCAGTACGCATTCAGTGAGGATTCGTCCGAGAGTGTGTTTTTGCTGGTTGAAAACTATACCTTGACCACTTCTATTGGGCCTCTGGCCCGGTAGGGAATTTTTGGCAAAAACACTTTGTCCTTTTCTGGACGGAATCCTTTTCATTGCAGCCGTTTCTTGATGAAGCGACGCGAGGAAGAGTGGGCGAGAGTGGTGAAGCAACGAGGAGGAAATTGAAGACGACAACTGCAAGCAAACGACCAAACGAAATAAATTTTGAAGATGCCGTACCCGTGCCTGCTGTTTGGGGGCGAAACTGTCGCGACGCGGCAGGCGTGACCGACGCGTCGCAGCCCGACGTGACAGCCCAGGCTGCAAGGGTGCCGTGGCAGATCGACAGAGGCCGACTCTTGGGAGCTTCAGGCGTAGAGATATATGCAATCACCTGTCCAATGTTGACTGTATGCTTCGGTTTGGCCGTGTTCACGCAGAGGACGCATCTGGTGGACTCATTTTTGAGGTGTTGTTTTGTGTCTACTTTTCTTTTCCATCACCACTTGAAAAGGGCTTCCATGAACAGCTCCTACCACAACACTGTTGACTCCTGTAGCCTCCTCGCCCTGCCGTCCTTCATGACTCGCAGTAGACTTCTCAATCATGTCTGTAGATGTTCGGCACGTCCTCTGCCGCCGACGTCCATCACGCAACCAGCTGTGATGCGAAGTCACGTGCACATGCCATCTCGTGCACAGTCTCGTCGTCGCGCATTGCCCTCACCTTGTAGACAATCATTATTGCATTTCGTAGACCTTGTCTCTCGCCTGACAGCCTGCCGTCCACGGTTTCTTCCAAGAACAAACGTTGTCATATGTGTCTTGGCCATCCAGTTAATAGTGAATGCCGTCGGCTTCCTCCGTCACCACAGACAGCGCCTTCCGTATCGATGTCAGATGGCCTAGCCGCTTTCCACTGTGACATGGCGATAGGTGCCAACGGCAAGCAGTGCCAGGCCTCACCTTACCAGCTTACTGCGTCCCAAGCACAATGCAATACGAGGCCTCGCTCGCTGGCCGCACAAGGCGGCAACAACAGTCCCTAGACCTCTTCAATCACACTTGCCTCGAAGTCCATTCACCTACCTCCTTGTGACAAGCCCACCGATTCGCTCTGACTCTCGTAAATCCTCCCCGTATTGCACCCAAAACGAAACGGAGGAGGGAAGCCGCTGTTTCCTCCTGTGCCAGTCGTTCTTTCTTCAGCAGGCCAGCACACACAGCACCCAAGCGCCGCGGAAAACAGAAAGCCTGCATCGTGCCTGCCTTGTCCAATTGGCTGCGACACGAAAACGGAGCGAGACTGGCACCGTGCAAGCACTGTCCTCGCACAGGCCTAGGTACGCTGGTCGCGCGCCAACACACGTGCCTGAAAAGGTTTCTCTGGCCGTATGACCAAGCCAGTGGCACACCACGCCCTGCCTCCTGCCCCCTCCCTCGTCCGCCTTTCCCTCCTCTGCTCGTCTTTTTCCAACGCTGTCGCCTCGCTCCTTCCCTGGGCCTGGCCTGTTCGCCCTGTGGTGTGTTCTTCCGCGCACTTCTCCTCACGCCCACGCCCACGCCTCCCCCATTTCCCTCCCCTTGTGGTCCTTCCCTCACTGTGAGACTGCCCTTTCCCTCCCCTTTTCGCCCAGTTTCGCGTGCTCTGTCCACTGTCCACCACCCCTTCCCTCGCTGCCATCCGCCTTCTCCTCTGCTCTTTCCCCAGCCGCCAGACAGGGCGAAACTTAATCATCACTGACTTCATTCCCCCCTGCCAACTGATTCCTCTCTCTTCCTCCCCTCGACATCTCCAGCCTCGACTCCTATCGGCCACAGCAGACAACGAGCGCACACCCTTCCGGCACCCTTTCGCTCGATCCGTTGACCCTGCCGCCTCCGTCCCGACGACTCCGATCGCCTTTTTTTTCTCGCATCGATTTTGTCGTGTCGCCACACAAGTCCCGACGACAATTTTTTGCATTTTCTCCTCCCTCCATCCTCACGATCACGACCATCACGAAGCCCCCGACGCATCAAGGACGACGAGCGACAGTATCTCATTTCCCGTCTCTCGATTGACCTTGTCTCTTTGTTTGTCATCACTCTCATTTGGACGCACGGCCGCGATACGCCGTCTCCCATCGCCGTTCATCGATTGATTTCGTATTTCGTTCGGCATCGGCATTCCCTCGACCCCCAGAATCCCAGAATCCTAGATTCCCAGAAGCGCGGACTCCCCAGCGAAACAACGGACATTGCATCCTCATTGCCCGATCCGCCGTCTTCTCAACTCTCGCGGTCAATCCATCGAATCGCGTGCTCCTTTTCCCGCATCGCCATCGAAACCCGAGGCCCGTTCCAGAGCCTCCCAACCGCTCCATCTGGCGCTGTTATTGTAATCGGCCGTCCGCCCCTCCGGCGTGGCGATTGCGCACTGTCGCTCGCATTGCTCCATCGCCTCATCGTCTTCGTTGTGCTTCATCGCTGATTCCACCGCTTTGTCGCTTTGTCGCTCTCGAGCCTTTGAGTCGTTGAGTCTTTGTTTAGGGTGATTCGACTTTGTTGGTCGTATCGCTTTTACTTTCCCCTTTGCTCTCTTTGTCCAGTGTGCTTGATAGCGGCTTTGTCGCGTCTCTCTCTCTCTTAACTTGCCATCGCTGGACTCTTGCTCGACGCATCGCACGCATCGCACGCATTGCACGCATTGCACGCAACGTTCATTGGCAACCACTGCGCAACGCCTGCAACTCCTCGTCCATCACAGCCATGTCCTTCCATCCTCAGACCCCGCAGAGTCCCTCCCAGTTCTCCCCGATCACCTCCGACCCGTTGTCCGGAACATCAAACGCGTCGGTCGTGACCACCACCAACTCCATCAACACCAACGTTCACGGCAGCGGCTCCTTCTCGTCAACTTCAGCCGCCACGCCATCCACCCTGCCGACGCCCGCACATAGCGTCAACGGTTCCGGCTTCGGTTCCTCCGCTGACGCCGCCCACGGCATGAGCCCCGGCAGCGACTCCCCGCACAAACGAAAACGCCTACTTGACGACGCAGGCGACAACGGCCACGGGCCTAAGAAAGTCCATATGGAGGGCCAACAGCGGCTTGACTTTGAGGCCTTGCACCAAGATGTCGGAGAGAAGTATCTTGTTTGCAAAAAGCGTAAGACTCTCTTCCCTTTTTCCTTTCCTTCTCCCTCCTCTCCCTCTCTCCCATGCCTACGTCTGCACGTATTCCCGTATCAAGTGATACCCTTCCTTCACAAGTTCACGTCCCTCTTGTTATGTCATTGAAAGATGCAAAAAAGAAAGGCTTTAAGAGACTTGTGTTAACGCTGGGCTACAAACAGCTCATCGGCCATCATATCCTCCGCTATCGGCAGATCTTTTTGCCATGTTCAACCTGACCAGCATCGCTGCCGAGGTCGCACGAACCCTGCCCAACGGCGAGAAGAATGCCATGCGCAAGACCTACAAGGGCCACCTGAAGAAGCTGGGCGTGTCCGGCCACTTTGAGCCTGCAAAACGAGAAGAGCGCGACGAGAGCGACTTTTTGCACCTTATCAGCGAGGCCGACGACTCATGGCAGGCGCGCCAGGTCAAGACAAAGGACATCCGCTACGGCCTGCTTAGCGATGTCGAGGCCGATCTGCGCTCCGCCATGACCATGAACAAGGGCCCCATCCCCAAGACCATCTGGGACAGCTCGGTGCTTGGCGATCTTGCTCCGGAGAGACTTGCTTCTATCGGTGCACGCCCATCCTCCGTCCGCAGTACCGCGCCCAACACGCCGCTCCACCCAGCCGTTGCACGATCCAAGGCACAGCAGCCGCTCGCCGTGAGCGGTGGCGCCAGTGGCGCCGCCGGTGCCGATGCCTCGCGGCCGCGCCGTGTCAACAAGAAGCGGAGCTATGGTGAAAACAGCTTCGAGGGGTACGGCGAGGGTTTTCCCGATGACGACGGTGGTGACGGTGGCGGATACTCTACGGGCGAGGGCGACGGCCCAAGCCACAAGCGGAGAAAGAAGAACGGTACGCCAACGTCCCAATACAACTCGGGCCCCGTGCGGCAGCAGAGCTACGGCCCGGGCATGGTCGGCGCCTAGAGCGGTGTACCTGAGACCGGATCAAAATCTTTGTCTGGTATCAAATCCCGGCGCGCCCGGGCACGCCACAGTCGCATAGACGACACTAGCTGATTACATCGTGTCTTGATGAGGCGGGTGTTGGACATATATTGCCACGTTTCGATTCGGAGGGTATCAAAAGTCTGCTTTGATCGGCATCATACACGGCACGCCCCAACTGCAAGACTACTTTTATGCTCTGTGGCAATGCAAGACCTGCCTGCGCGGTATCCGGTTTGTTCACTGCCGACCCCAAACTCGCTTTGGCCCGTCCGCCTCAGTGGGCTCTCGGCATGTTCTATGCAACTACGCCCGATGCCGCACCGACCGATGGGCTGTCTACAAACGACGTCTTCGTCTAGTCTCGTCGTTGCTGCCGTTTTTCCTCGGCCACGGGCTGAGACCTTCGTCTGATGTGACATTGTCCGAAGATTTTTCACCTGTTACACATTTTTGCTACACATTTTCTGTTGGTTTTGTTTTCTCATTTCGTTGTTTGGATTCTTTACAGCATGGCGTTGGGGCAAAACATTTTCACACTCATCCTACATTACATCTGCACCTATTATTTTCTTCGGCTCTCTTTTCCAATTGCTCTGCTTTTCGCGGCTTCAGAAACATGCCTGTTTCTGCTGTTAATGTGCTTTATTGTTTTTCTCTTATTTGTTACTTGTTATCATAGTGGCCTTTGCTCTCTTTCACCGGCCATCCATCAAAAGAGGGTGAGGTTGGAGACGAGCAGCGAGGTTCACGAGTATTATATCTTTTTGCTTTTGTCTTTTACGATTGCGCTGGGAAGTCGGCCAACGAACAAAAATGCACAAGCAACGCGGACTTGGGCAAGCAAGGCAGTCGGGGATCAAGGTTTCAGGCTTCTTGGTTTGCCCTTTCTTTTCAAACCAGGGACACGCCGGAAAAAAGGCGAGGGTTATCAAAAATGGGGAATCAGAGAGATGGTGTTTTATTTCTGTTTGTTGTTTCTTGTTTTTCTCGCAGCGTCCTCTTTTTTGTTTCTTCTTGCCTCTTTTCTGCGCAGTTCCCTTTTCATGGGCAGAAAGCCCTTTTGTGCCTTTTTCTTCTCCTTTTTTTCTCTGTCTTTTTTTTACTCGAGACGAGCCAAACACGCCGTCGTCGTACTGTTCCTTGTTTTTCACAACGGTTCACACACAGTCGTTCCCCTTTCCCATGTGGCATAGGCAACGCGAAATAAGAATGATACAAAAAAATTTCAAACCAAACTTATAATGCTATGTTATCTGCTCGTTGTGGGCATGTGAACCCGTAGAGCCGAGTGCCCTGTAGTGTAGTAAAAGAGCTTGTAGTTTATGACGGCCAGTAGCTACGTGGTGATGTTGGCGAGATGTCGTGATGACAACATATCAATATCCTTGCCGAGTGGAAACCACATATTATCGTGATATTTTATTGAAATACGGCATGTTCGGTAAAATGAGGAAGTGTGTAATTTGACGTTGACACTCAATTTGATTATAACGTAGGTAGAGAGGTTTTTTTTTTTTCGTTCTTCAAGATGAAATGTTTGAACTTTGTCTATTTTTTAAAATTAAAGAAAAAAAAAAACAGTGAAATATTATTACCTCAGAAAATTCGAATAAATATACAAGTCTCACTGAAAGGTCAAAAATGTCAAATAAGTTTACAGGACACTCATCGAGTAGTTGTTAAAAGCTAGAAACCGAAACCTTCACCCCGAAATGTTACTGAATACAAACGATACTCGGATTGCCGCTGAGGTCGCTATATCTCGACGGTGACGCATTGCAATTTTGGTGGTACGTGGGTCACTCTTTCCTCTCCTGTCCACGATCGCGATTGCCCTTTCTGTGTACCCTGTACGACCGCTCCTTCCGTAAACTATCTCGGGACACGCTTCGGCCCCTAGAGCTCTTTCCATTTTCAAAATTGTAAAATCATCGCGACCGAAATATCGCGACCTCACTTTTCTGCTGCATTCGCATATCGAAAAGCCTTCATAAATGCAAACAAACGACACCCCTTCAACAATCACAGATGGGCTTGTGGTTTAGTGGTATAATTTTCCCTTAGCATGACGTTGGTTGTGTAATAATGGGAAAGGTCCTGGGTTCGATTCCCAGCAAGTCCATTATTTTTTGCCGTTTCTAGCATGTAATTTGTCGCTGAGTCTCCCCTTAGCATGCGTGGGAAAGCGTAGCAGATTTTTTGGTCGTTCTCTTGTCTGGCTAACCTCGACACGTAACTGTCAGTAATTCGAGACATCTCCATTTTTTTATTATTCACATAACGAGTATTTGGCTCCTGCTTTTACTTAATAAAAACTCTGCCAGTTCGATTTCTTGTCGCGGAGGAAATCAACTAAAATGAAAGTTGGCCTATCTACAAAACAACTAAAGATCGTCGTACTCTGATCCTAACCCTGCTTAACTATCGAGCATCGATAGCCTTCTTTTTCAAAACCACTAACGACGTGTTGTCTGCTTGGAAGGTTTCTTTTCTTCGACATGCCATTGATTTTTGAAGATGTTATATGTCAAGCCCGCCATTCGTGGGAAGGACCGCCTCACCGTATGCGACTTGGACAGATGGCACAACAACATCGTGGCGTTTGTCGTCCGAAAGTGCGCCAGCAATACACGCACATCTCTTACACGCCAACGGCCATGTACTGCAGTCCATCTTGAGTGAATAAAATATACAGGCAGACCTGCTGCTAATTTGAAACCCCCCCAAAAAAACCATGGCCCTCTGGCTCGTCTTCGTCCTCCTCCTTCTTCTCGTTCATCTCGTCTTCGTCCTCTTCGTCGTCTTCGTCCTCCTCCTTCTTCGTCGTCTTCGTCCTCCTCCTTCTTCGTCGTCTTCGTCCTCTTCCTCTTCTTCGTCGTCGTCATCCTCGTCATCATCATCGTCCTCGTCCTCGCTACGTGCGGGTAGAGACGAGCTGCTGGGCGGACGGCTGGGGGATGCGGGCGGTGCGGCGCGTCGCGTGCCGGGTGTGCGGGGGGCCTTGGGGGCGCGGGGGTGCTGGGGCGGCTGGGGGAGTGGGCGGGGGCGCCGTGACGCGGGCAGGAACGTGGCGGGCGAGCGCGTGGCGGACAAGGGCAAGGCGGACGCGGGCAATGCGGGCAATGCGGGCGCGACGGGCGAGGACAATGCGGGCGAGGGCAATGCGGGCGAGGGCACGGCGCTTGTGGGCATGGCCAGCGTGGGCTCGGCGGGCAGGAGCATGTCGGCCATAGCCGAGATGAGCGCGAGCGACGCGGACCAGATCTCCTGGTCGCTGACGCGGGCGGGGCGGACGTGGCCGCGGGCGACGAGGTTGGGCCGGATGGGGACGCGGCGGGTGTACGAGCAACGGGCGTGGGCGCGGCGCGCAACGGGCGAGGCGGCCTGGGACAGGGGGGGGGGGGGGAAAGGGTTTTGGCCGTAGATGTTCAACGGTCGGCAACGGGGTTCATGTAGGCGGCAGAGACCGAGAGGTTGCCATTGTTGTCATTGCCGTTGTTGTTGTTGTCGCCGCTGTTGGACTTGAGCTTGCCATTGGGATCACGCCCGTCCTTTTCAAACAGTTCCTTGGCCAGCGTGAGGTCGTGGTACCCGTAAAAGAATCGGGCGAAACGCCCCTTCGCCTCATAGTTGAGGATGCCCTTAACGTAGGACTCGGTCAACTCCTTCCCCTCCGTCATCCGACTTTCTGCCTCGTTGTCGGCGTCCCTCATTTCAGCCTCGCGCACCCGCCGATTGTGGATCACGAGATAAAAAAAGCCTGAAATGGCGAATAGGGCCGTGATGCTCGAGGACACAACGCCGAAAATCTCGCTGTTTTGTCATGTTAGTTAGGAGACATGGGATAAGATGTTTCAGCGGATAGTTGTATGCTACATACAAGAAATCGGCCATGATGTGGGAGGTGGTCAGAAAAGGGCGGAGAGTTGTAGGATTGTCGTTGCGCGCGGGGGGTCGTCGTCGAGACAGGTGAGGCTGAAGATCGGAGGGAATAGGGGTAAACATGTCACGACGCGATTTTGGATACTATCCAACGATCCCATCCATTGCTCTTTCCTCTCTCGGCCGCTACATTTGTTGCTCGATCGCTCCTTCCTTTTCAAGTCCAACTTCTCGAGCTAGTCGCTAGTCGCTCTTGCCTCATGAATGGCCGTGTCGCAGCTTGGGAAGCTGCGACCGCCTGCTCACAGGCCGCGAGCACCTGCCACAAAAGCTCATCGTCATCATCTTGAGGTCTCCGTCCCCTTCTGCGCCCAGTAGTCCACAACGTGAGTTGTGACACAACTCCTCTGAAAGGCCGTTGCCACTGTATGACTTTTTCTACGGTCTTGGCGAGCCGATCCGCGCGGGAGGCGGTGTCTCTGATTGCCAGACTCATGAGCCGGGTGATCATGTCATTGATGGCCCATCGTGCTGCATCGTCTTTCTCTTTGCTGCTGCCGTTGTCATGTCCACTGTTGCGTTGCCTCACCGCCGCCGTGATGGCATTCGCTGCGGTTCCAGTGTAGTTGACGGCACGGCGCAGCTCGTAGGGCAGGCCGTAAGATTTGTCCCCATCTTCCAATGCCCCAACCACTTCATCTTATTGAGCCAGAAACGAAAAACTCCAATCGATACCAGTCCAAGCGATGGCCATGATGCCGGTGAGTGGGTACCGGTTCTCCGCAAGCGACCGGCAGAGCCGGCGGAGATCCTCCTTATTGGACAAGTCTTTGGGTCCGCGCTGTAGAAACGCAGCAAATGTCGTACGCGTCGCGTCGTTGTCGTCACACTTGTCCCCATTGTCACCATGCAACGCCGAAAGTGGCAAGAGCAGACCGTAGGATACAGCACGATCGCGAACCTCCATCGCCGCCCGCACCATCGTGGCCGCGCCTTCTGTCAGCGCCAGCAGTGCGTGGCGCAAATTCACGAGCATCGTAGCCCGCCGACTGCCCAGCTGTGCCTCTTTTTCTGCCCGAGAACGGCGGTCCAGCGGCGAGGAGCCGGACTCTTCGCGTATGCAATGATTGTCATTGTCGTTGTCAATCCGGCAAGCCGCCTCGGCTTCCTGCAGCGAGAGGCCGCTGCATCGCGTAATCAGCGTCTCAAGCGCGGCCGTCAGGACAAGCACGGCCTCATGCAAGCGGCAGGCGGCAAAGACCTGCGCGCTGGTCCTGTTTTCTTCGGCGATCTTGTAGTGTTCCGACTCGTCCGGCTCCGTGTCGGTTGTCTTGGTGGCATCGTCGCTGTATGGATCGACGGCCGCTGGGATTTTGATGGGACGGTAGAGAGGGCTGTCAGAGTAGGGTAGCTGGTGTACCACTGACACGGCTGTCGAAGCCGTCGTATACTCCGTGCCGGTCGTGCTGCTGTCGTCATCGGTCATGGTGGCTTGTTGTTTCGTCATTTTGGTGGGTTTGTCGTTTTTGCTGTTGATGGGCTGGTGTCGTCCTGTGTTGTTTGGTATTTTTTGGTCTGGTTAGAAAATATTCCACAAGGCTGAAGTGATTAGGAGAAATTTTGGAAAAGTAAGGGTTTAAATATATCCAGGCTCTATCCTCCCACGGTAACACGTGTCGTGTAGTAGGTTCAAGGCGAGGCTCCGGTCATGTGTCGTAGTAAAACAAAAAAAAACGAAAAGCGAAAGAGTTACTGATTACTGAGGTGTTGTGCGTTGGTTCTGGCCAATCAGGTTTTCGTATTTGCTCTATGACGAATGGAATGACACGAAAAAGCGGGTTTTGTACCAGACGCTCACTACATTCAACATTCATCATAAGGACCCTAAAAAGACAATATTCTCATTACGCCAGCCTTGTGGCTTTGTTACTGCTAATCTGTAAATTTGTTGATGAAGAGATGGCGTATTACTCGTGCTCTTTCGTACCATGAGTCTCATGGTTGGTGCACGAAACGAGGCGCTGGAAGTTACCGGCCGATCTTGGTTTTTGTTTTCGATAAAAACATACAACCCACGAGAGAAAAATCGAACGGCACTCTTTATTTCTGAGAAGATATCACAGTGAAGAATAATAACAAAAGCACGTATATATTCATTAATCTATATAAATGAATAGTTACAGTAAGAAAAACAAAAGCAAAAGGGTCTTGTGGATTTCCAGTGTGGTAGATGTACCGAGAGCCACAAAGTTCTGCAAAATCCACACCGTTCCCTACGGTTAACATTAACATTACAATAAAAAATAAAAATATAGTTTGGCCGATGGTCGTAGCGTAAATGCGAAATCGTAAGCGATATGAATTTGCGTGTGTCGTTATCGTCGTCGCTGAGATCGTCACCATATAACAATCATCATATGGTGCCAACATGTTTCCCGTTCTCTTCAGGGCCGCTTGGTCGAACGCAGAAGCTTGACCATTTTCTCGCAGAGGACCACAGCCTCGCGCAGCTCGCGGTAATCCTCGCTGTTCTTGAAATCGTTGACATTGGCATTGGACCAAGTCAAGCAGCCGCGGATGCGACCAGCGCGTCGGCCATGATCCACATGGCGCCGACAAACAGCATGTGCATCATCTCGTAGACGAACTGGTGGACGAGCAGAGGATCATTCTTCTCCGGGCGAACCTTGAGTCCGGCCAGCTCCTGCAGGCCCGGCGGGATGCACTCGGCGTTGGCCTGGGCACGCGCGGCGCGGTGTTCCATGTCGTGCCGGTCGCCGTCCGCGCGAGGTGCAGCGTCTTAGACAGCACGAAATACCGGTCCAAATACCAAATACTGCTTGACAGTTCCCTTCCTGTTCTGCAGCCAACTGTCTGAGAGACGACGATGTTCTGGAATATTGTCGATCCGGAGGGGTCCATACGGCCATGGATGCCGATCTCCCATTCCCAGAACAGAAAAGACTGGACGAAACACACCAGTACCAAAAATAAAACAGACAGGAGATCACCGCCAACAGAGTCTCGCTAGCCGGACGATGGACAAAGCGAATTAAGCTGGATTTTAGCTCCTGGCTCTCGGGCGCTAGATTTTGGGACATGAAATAACGTTTTGCGCTTCCACAGATTTCAGACCTCTTCCAGTTTACACGATATTTGCGCATTTAACTCGCGCAATTGATTCGAACATTTAATTCGCACATTTGATTCGCACAGTTGCACGGGATGCACGACGACGCGCAACGATTACGAGTATGCACGGCGGGTATTTGATCTTGTATGGACTTTGTCCAGGCCTCTCCCTGGCCTGTGTTCACCAGCAAAAAATCAAAGAAATCAAAAGACACAACACGAAAAACACCAATGGTCCCTGCTAGTTTGCTCCTGAAACTGAAACTGGCTATCGTTACGAGGTAGAATCTCTTGCAACGGCCTTTCTTTCTTATTATTTTGGGGCCTTTGGGGCGTTGCTTGCCCGCCTTGTCCACCATTCGGACACAAAAAGCACCAAAAGACAAGTCAAAGAGCCCAGGGTCCAGGGCCCGATGTGACCCTGCCCTGGACTCAAGTCCCACACTGCGAGAGATATTTTCAGCGCCATAACGGCCTGGGCAGCGTCCGAAATGCAACGGGAGGAAGAAAGGGCAGATTGTACGGAGTACCGAACGGGGCGACGTGGCGGGCAGACGACGCGCTCGTACTGTGTACATAAACACATATTTTCCACCTCTCCAGCGCTGGCCAGGCCCCATACCCGTAAGAATCGGGCCAATGCTTGCCAATAAGGCCATTCCCAGGGCAAAACCTCGTATCGAACGCGCGTACTTCTTGGGGTTTGAGACGAGCTGGTTGGTTTTCAAACGCCATTCCTTGAGGATAATCGCAGAGAAGAAATATACTCGTATCGAAACGTAGGTGTACTGAGTATGCCGTAGGGACAAAGGTTGTCCAGTGAAAGGGACAAAAAAGAAAGAAAAAGCCACAATACGCGCATTCTGCAGGTACAACACAGGCCGCAGCGGGTGCCCGAAACAGGCAAGTTGGATGCAACCTGCGGCGAGAAGCGGGCAAACAGCGGCTCTGCTTTGCCTGAATGCAGAACGAAGATGGGGGGCAGGAAGAATGACGAAGGATCTGAAGAGGACGTGCAGGAAAGAAAGAAGGAAACAAAAATCAGAAAGAAAGAAAGAAAGCAATCTATTTTCGTTACAAGACCTCGCGGAGCACCAACAGCACCAAGATGGCCCTTTGCATCATACTCCCTTTCCGTTTGCTGTTTCTCCTCTCTCTCTTCATCTCCCTCCCCATTCGTGGTTTTTATGTTTCTCATGCCTCTCTTGTCTCTCGCCTGTCCTCGTCTGGTTCGTCCCTTGTCTTCCCGTCTCTCGTCCTCGTGGCAAGCCATCGTGCAGCATTTCCCGTTCCACTGCAGCGCGACTGACGGCAGAGCACTCCTTTTTATCGTCCTTGTGCTCTGTCTCTCACCCGCTCAACCACCCAACTTCTCCGTCACCAGTCCTGCCCATCCCTCATCTCATCTTTTCTTTCTCTTCCCAGGAAACCCACCCGCCGTCGCACCAGAATACTGACCTGGACCCTGGCCGGGTCACTCTCCCATCTTGCCCGTTCGTGTGGCGTTGCCCAGACCGCGCTGCCCTGGTGGGCTTTTTGATTCTTTCGTGTCGTTCCTGCTTCTCTCTGGCGGAGCAGTAATGGAAGAGAATTGCTTCGTCGTACCACGTCTGTTTGCAATGGAACACAAAAGTACTTATTTTTGAATAGAAATAACTGGGTGCTTGGGTGAAATGAGAAAGTACACATCGTGGATTGTGTGTCGTATTGTCGACGCCAGCACAGAAAAGATACCTGTGCCTAAAGTAGCTTACGTGCAGCCGATATGTGGCCGTCGTATCATAGCGCAATGCGCCATGCCTCGCTGCGTGCTTATGTTCGCCCGGCTGACCTCCGGCCAGTCGTTCCTGCAGGCTGCGTGCCAATTGCTCTCGCCCTGTCTCTTTGTACTCTGCGGGCCTGCACCTGGCATTTCTGCACCTGCTTGGCGTTCTGCGTCTCCTTCTTCCGCGTTCTTTCGTTCCTTCCTCGCGACGAACGCAACTGCCCCACGAACGGGACAAAAAGAAACGAAAAAGGAAAAAAAGTGTTCAGAATACTGTCTCGCGCCTTCCTTCTGTATTTTTCATGTCTTGCGACAACGCCTACTGATTGGCTTAGTCGTCCCCACGAGCCCTGGTCCCTTCTCTTTTCATCGTCCTGCCAAGCGAAATTGGGCCGTTGGCCTGTGCCTTTTTCTGCAGGCACACAGGCAGTTCTTACCATTATGTGGTCTTGCTGCTGGCTTCCTGCTGGCTTTTTGCTGTCTTGTGGCTGCCAGACTCGTTCCTTCCATGGCATCCCCATGTCGGCAAGAACGTCTCCACCACGCTAGACCCATTCTTTCGTGGCCGAATACGACACCAGACCCTCCAGGCCCTGGTCTCCGAGCATCAAATTTCCTTTTGTGCCCCCCGTCTTGGTGGCTGTTGGTGGACTGGCCTCGTTCGCTCCTGCTGTTTTCTTCGTACGAAGTAGACACACTCTTTTTCTTCTCGCGATGCTCCATCTGTGCCTTCCCCTTCAGCGACTTTCTGGACTAGAAGCCCCACACTTCGACACTCCCGTAATAAAAACAAATCTTGGCTAGCAGGGCCTGTTTGTGTTTGCAGCCCCATCTGCAGGGAAAAGGTGCAGTTGAGCGCTGTACGACGTATTTTGACTGTATTTCGTCGTCCGGGCGCGATTGTGGTCGATGCGACGCAAAGATTGCGCTGTGCGGACCACGATTCGGTCCTGAAGAAAGCCCAGATTTGTTTTGTTTCTCCCCCGTCCCAGCGCACCATTCGCACCTTCCTGCACATCCACTCATCCACGCACCCACCCACACCACTTTCCTTCTGGGCATGCCTGTGCCTGTGTGCCTGCTTCTTTTTGCCGTGGGTATCTCCCCATTCGCTGCTTCCCCTTTTTGCCTCTGGACGGTCGTGGTTTCCTCTTTTCCCTTTTGGTCTTGATTCTCCCAATCTCGATTTTCGTCGTGTTTTCATCCTCTCGTGTTCTCCCCTTCTCCTCTTTCCCCTTCCTTTCCCCTCCTCGCTACCGCCCGTCAACCTCACGCAGTCCACCCCATGAGCGAGATCTAGCGGCATCTCCTCTGACGATGAGGAGCTGGAGAGGGACGCCGACGAACGCAGACAATACCGCCGCAGCATAGCAGGAGCCGACAATCTTCAGCATCGAGGCCAAACCGACATCGCGACATAGCGAGTTGGACATTGTACCACGAAAGCAACGACAACACCACCATCCAGCCCACGACGACTACCACAAGAATGGACTGCGCAAATCAAGTCACCATCACCATCACCTCCTATTCTGAATAATACCACACTCGCCGCTCGAGGCCTTATCCCATTCTGCTTCTCTCAGCCTTTTTCTGGCATTACGCTCTTTTTTGGATTTTGGTTTTTGAATACTCGATTCGGATTTTTCTTTGGGGCCTCTGCGAGGATTCTATCTACGTTTCAAACCTCTCTGGCATTGGCAAACGGACAGACGACGACATATTGTCTCGACACTTCCATTTCGAATAAACAAACAAATCTCTACGCATCCCAAACGCGGGAATCACCGACACTCTTTTTTCTCTTAGGGAACCCCGGAACGGCAAACCCATCGACGCTCTTTTCAACATACTCTTCCGTACACACGGCACTCGCTCCTTTTCTATTCATTTGTCCAGCAATTCGGGCATACGTTTCTCTTTTCCTTATCTCGCCTTCTCTCGACCTCACTTTTATAACCACATTCGTATTTGTTGTCGTATCTACCTACATCTCTTCGTATCGCCTCACCACACGCAACAAAAACACACCAATATACGGATATACGGACGCTAGGCACTCGTCTCGCCTGCTCCGCCTCCTTCACGATGACGCCCCACGCCCGCAAGTTCAAGCTATTTCAGGCTTCTCAGAAGGCTTCTGCTGCCGACGCCGCTTCTTCCCATGCACCCGACTCCTCAACCGATAGCGTCGTTCCCGAGGTGCCTGAGCAGCACGAGGACCACAAGCATCACCAGCACGACCATCACGAGTTCCACGAGCACGAGCACGATCAGACCCACCGCCACAGCCACTATCTGCCTTCGTCACGAGTCAAGAAGGGGCAGCACCGCGAGAACATCAATGGTGGGGCTCAAGTCGTCCAGGCCGGCGAGCTTCGCCGCAGACAAGATGCTTCCGGCACTGGGCCACTCATTACCGAGATTGTCCAGACGATCTCCGTCGTCCAGGTCATTGACGGCAATGGCTCTATTGTCACTCTGCAAACCCTCTCCTCAACACCTGTCACCGAAGTCATTGACACATCAAACGGTGCGACGGTGGACTCGTCCGACTTTACACATACTTCCTCGGCAGGCACACCAGCTGCCAAAGCAACACCGGAAGACACGGGTGTGCCGCAAACAACAGCAGCAGGAGCCGCAGTCCCAGTTGCAGAACCGTCGAGCTCCTCGTCCACTTCTTCCAATAAGACGGCAGCGGGTACGACGGATGCCACACCTGCAACGGAACCGGCCACAGGAGCTACGCAAGCGACTTCGAGTGACACCGCATCGACATCACCAGGCACTTCAGTCGACGTGGCTACAGACGGTACGCAAGGAACGGGTGCGACTGGAGCAACTGGTACGCCGGCAGCGACCGGTAGCTCAGGGACCGGCGCCGGCACAGCTCCCACCCAGCAACTATCATCGACAACAGCTCAGCCTGCACCGGTCAACACCGCGGTGACCGAGCCATTCACCAACGGCACCGCGGCCACCACTCCCATCGCCATTCCTCTGACCACGGGCCCTTCTACTACCCTCCTCCCCGCGGCGTACAACAGCACTGCTGGCCATATATACTCAAACAGCACTCTGCAGCACACCCTTTTCGCCAACACATCCCGCACCTCGACGACATCTACCCGCCATCACACGTCATCCACCTTTTCCAGCTCACTCATCGTGTCCGGCACATCCTCCTCCGCCACCGGAGAAGCTACCGCTGCTGACGGTGGTGGTGGCGGCGCAGTCGGCGGTCCTGCAGGCACTGTGCCCGCAGCTACCTCCGCTTCCTCGTCCAGCGACAACAACTCCTCTGGCCCGCCTACCAGTGTTTTGGTAGGTAGCGTCATTGGCGGTCTGGCTGGTGTTGCTCTGCTGCTGGTTGTTGCCATGTTCTTGCTTAAGTGGAAGAAAAAGAGAGACGCTCGCGGCCACCTCCTGGGTGACGGTGACGACATGATCTCTGCCCTGGCCGGTGGTGCTGCTCGTGGTATCACTATGGGTGGTGCAGGAGCTGCTGGTAGTGGTGCCAGTGGACCCGGTGGCGGCGGCGGCGGCGGAAGTAGCGGTTCTGTCACTGGCCCTAGCAGTGGTCCATCCAGCGGCCCTGCTGGCGGCATGACGGAGAACCGTACAGCCTTCTTGATACCGTTTGCGAGTGCTCTTGCTGCCGGCCAGAAGCGTTTGTCTCGCGGTACGACAGGCGGTCACACGTTCTCATCCGACGCGAGCAGCAGTGCCGCAGGTGGTGCAGGCAGCACGGCTGGCGGTGGCAACACGGAACGGGGGTTCTATCGCGTTTCGGGTAAGAAACTTCCATCTGTTCTGCAGCACGGCGGTGATGGCTACGAGGACCCGCGTGCGAGCATGATGAGTGTCAACCCTTCACTCTATCGTGACTCGCAAGGGTTCTTTGGTGGCGCCGGTGGGCCTGCCACGACTCCCGTCTCTCGATATGCTGTCGGCTCGCCAATGCGTCCCGAGAGTGGTGTACCCATCTTCCAACCCGGCCCTGGCAAAGCGGTTGCCATGCGGGTGCCGCTGTCACGACAGGGCTCTTCAATTCACGACGACGCCGCCTCCGTTCGGCAGCTCACGCCACCGCCAGGTATCGACCCCATTGGCCGTTCCATGGCCTCGCAAGACAACTCTCGGGGCTCTGGGTCGCGCTTCACCGAAGACATTTTGTGAGAGTCGGTATCGGCACTGGCCGGCGTTGGCTCTCTCTCTGTCTTTGATGCACATAATGTCTAAACTCAAGTCTATTTCTCTGCCCCTGGTCGTTCTCTCATGATCGTTCAGGCCAACAAAAATCCACATCTCCACCTACAACACCATCTACATCAACATCAACACGAAGCATGGGCTGGCGTTTGAAAATTTCCCCCTTCCATTTTATTTTCATTGTACGTTTTTTTTTCTTGGGATAGATATTGCCGGCGCCTCAAAATAGAGGCTACCTGTTTATTGTGTCCCTCTTTCTCTACACTCGCTCACCCACACATTTTTTTCTTTTAAATTTTTTGATCTGTTTTTGTTCACTTTTTTTTTATATATCCTGACTGGCCTCCGGCTGTGTTTTCTTTTCTTGTTTACTCTGTCGCAATCTTCTTCTTTGCCTCTTTAGACATCACATTATGACTAGGAGGCTCTTTGTTTCTCTTTATTTTCCCATAGCCTACTTCTGTCCTTTTCTTGTCAAAAAGCCAGTTCTTTCAGTGAATGGATCTTAACCCCTCTACTTTACCTTTCATTGCCCTCCATCTCTGTTCATATCTGGACAATTTCTTCAGGGTCTCGGTCTTGTGCATCTCTTCTACGGGTGCAAGGTCCGTGAGCTTCTTCTTTTCAATGAAATCTCAAAAAAATTCAAAACTGCCCAATGGGACATCATACGTGCTTCAATGTGACTGTCACCGCTGCTTCTGGCCCGTTAACCTTCGTTGTCGCCTTGTCGGTGTGTAACACGAAGAAGTCCTGGGGTGTGATGAATGAGCCAAGGATAAATCTGAATGAGAGAACAACGACACATACGTGCTCAGCCCTGTCGATGGAGATGGCCAACAAGGATTGAACAGACCTTTCTCGTGATGAGTGAGACCTACTACTGCCACGCTTCCCTGGCGTCGTTTTCTTTGTGTTGTCGTCTGTTTGCCCCGTACAGCCACGTTTATATCCACTTGAAGAATAGGCACTCCCATAGTAAGACTGTGGGTAGCTGTTGTGGAATATGAAGTGACCGCAGACGTGCAGCCCGGCCCGGAGAGAGTTTGTATTTTATTTTGCTCGTCCTGTACAATCTGTATGGCTCTGCACGATCTCACGTGGATATTTTTGAGATGGCAATCTTGCGCGACCTGCCATCGATGCCATCATCGGAGACAATTTTGTTTACTCAGTTCTCCGTACTCCATCGGCGACTGCCGGCATAAGGAGAGTGTACGACGTATTGGAATAAACAACTGCTCCGTGCCCCTTACTAACTTGAAGACACTGAAAGTTGGGTTGTATTCTACGACGTATACAGTCCCCATTCCCAACAGCTCGAGGGGTCCATTTCTATATTTGGAATATCAAAGGATAATACTCAAATTAAGGGATCGGCTGAAAGTCCATTTTGACGCTTTCGTCACCTTATGGATTAACAATCACGGCGAGTTTGCATCGAGCATCTCCGTACCGGCGGTTGAGAGGATTGTCTCTCTAATGTGTATATGCATGTCTTTGCATCACGGGGCTGTCTCTACCGTCAGAGAGGGTGACTTTGCCGTTGCTCTTTTGGAAACAGTTTGCACCCTGGCCGTACCAAGCTTTTTCTGAAGCCGCAATGTTCTTTTCTCAAGACTTCTCAAGAGCTCTTGCAAATCATTTTCCTGTACTCCATACTGTGCGAGTAGTATTACCTCGTCACAGTGGAGGGGTACAAGGAGGGGGGGCTGTGGACAATGTGGTGTTCCTGTCCTTGCATCGGTTTTCCTTGCATCGGTTTGTTGTGAGACAGTCTTGAAACAAGAAAGCAGCAAGCAGCGACCGTCAGGGCACCGAAGAAACAGGCGAGCAGCAGCATAGCGAAAACAAAGGAAGACTAGAGAATCACTAACAGGATTGTGCGATGAGGGAACCAAGAAACCAACGAGTCCTGACAATGCATCTTATGCTTCAATGGATACTGTTATCCTTCTTGTGGCTCTGTTATTTTCGCGACGCTTTGTCGTTGACCCCGTCCTGTCAGATCCTCGAAGCGTCAATAGTCCCAGGTGTGACTGCCAGTGTCCAACAATTGTCTTGCGCTTGGACGATTTTCTGCTCGTTGTCGTACGCCCGTTACTTTTTTTTGTTCTTTTTTCTTCTCTCTCTGATTGTTTGATTTATTTTTACCCCGGGAGGAAGAGCCCTGACAAATTCAATTAAAGCCGATGTGCGTCGCATTTGATTCCTTCCCCCTTGCCTCCTGTCGTGATGAGATGGTTGATGGGCGAGAGAATAACAACTTGCGAGGGAAACACTGTCCGTTTTTCGACGAAACAAACTGAAACATGGGGCGACGAAAGCACGCACTTACGACGTCAAGTATATTCACAGGCAAACTGCAAGGAGCAATGAGGTAAAACGACGCAAAAAAAAAAAAAAACGGGGAAGAAAACGGCATGTCCCGCCGCATGTAAAAAGAAGTAAAAAGTACGTACGGAGTAATACTCCGTATTAAATAGTACATTTGGCTTTCGACAGTAATTACCTATCCCCACTTTCTTCAAGTGATCTTCACATTCGCCGTCGAGACCGCCCGGCTCTGCAGAATCCCGATCAGACGTTTACCCACCCAGAAATGTCCTCCACTTTTGCCCAGCCTCTTTGAAGGCATCTCCATATCAAATTATCAATCCACTTCAACGCGTTCGACATGAATGAGCTCATACGACGTACGGAGTAAACAAACCGCAAATGCTGAGCAGAACTCGTCCATTACGAAAACTGCTGTTGGTTCAAAGTAGAATGTTTGTACGAGTTCTCCCTACTTTGCTGCTGCACACCGTCTCTTGTCTGTTTTTCGTATTTTGTTTAGTAGATATGGTCAAATCTACTTCTACCAGCGTGACGGAGAATTCCGCGGAGCAAGTTTGCTCTCGCGCTACAAACCAACAGCCAACAGGCGGCACAATACCAGTCCGTCTGTGAACGTTGGGGCCCTGAGGTCCTCCCAGACTTTCGCCTTCAAAGCCACTCCTCGAAATCCTCGAATTCCTCAACTATCCTCCCGTCGTACCGTTCTTCCCCCACACGTCAACCCCTGGCAGCTTCGGCGCCTCCTGTTTGTGTAGCACGCCGTCTTCTGTCTTTCAGACTCTCACACACTCCTTTGCCCCGGCTTTGTGCCCACAGGCCGTGCAGCTGCTGTCGAAATTTTACCTCTATTTTTTGCCTGTATTTTTCTGCCTTTTCTTCATCCATCTGCAGGGCGGGTTCGGATTGTTTGGACTGCCCGCCAGGAATCCGTCTCAACTTTGGCAGTCTCACGTTTGAGGCCGCCCGCGGCAAGGGTGAGTGAGAGAAGACAAAGACGAAAATGCCACCGCCAACACCAACGTTGTAAGGATATACGAAATACTCCGTAACTGATATCAAAAAGGCCAAGTTGAGTCGACGATGATTCAAGTCAACTTTCATGACGATAATCGCCAACTTCATTGCCGCAATAGGAAAAACAACGATTCTCAAATCGCATCCCAACAAATTAGGCATTGTCTTCTGCCTCCACACCCACTTTTATCGTTCTCCTCATCTCCCCTTCTCCTCACCTCCTCGTCCCAAAACTTACGGAATGCTCGGTGCTGTGCTTGCGCCACGCTCTGAGTTGGCAGATCTACTGTGTAGTCGAGGCCAGTGCAGGTCCCTCCCTGTTTGGGTGGTTTGGTGGTTCGGTGTGGTGCTTTAGTTCGCTCGTCTTTTGGGGCCCGCGCTTTTCGCAGACTGCCGTTGTGGCCCCAGGGCCCTTTGAGCCTTCGTTCCGGCCGAGGTCTTCATTTCCCTAATTGGAGCCCGTTGACGTCGCTTCGGTCGCATACATCACCCGCTCGCCCCTTCCCCAAGAAATCGAAACAATGGCGCAGCGTCGCACCTGCCCTTTGTCGAATATCGAGGCTGCAGGCACTGTATCTGAACTGCATCACTCAGTACGTCGTACAGGAAGGCGCTCTGGCGCTGTAACGTCTCGTTCTCCATCGGTCTTGCTCCGTTGGAGTGGGCTGGCCAACCAGAAAAGAGGCGGAGAAAAAGAGGAAGGCGCGAAGGGCACCACAAAAAGGGCAAGCCCCCTCGTAAAACGGCCCGCGGGAGAAGGGCAGAGGGGGATTGTCAAGACGCTACGGGCTTTGCGCTGGGCTCTGTTTGTTTGGTATCTTACTGTGTGCTAGCCTCTGTTCCCACTGTAACTCTCTATGACGCTCTGCGGCTCCTCTGTGCCTGTCCTGGAACGGCACCTGTAAAACGGTGACAGACCGTCATCCGTTGCTAGTAAAGCGCGCCTGCCTGACTCGTTCAAAACCGGCGCTATGAGTTTGCGCCCAAACTAGCGCATTTTCTGTACTTTCCCATCTCTTTTTGGCACTATTGCGCACTGCATCGCCCCTGCCGTCTTACACTTTTGGAGCAAGGGGAGTGGAGCCTACGATGGGGAGTAAAGAAGAAGCAAAGAAGGGGGGGGGCAGTCGGGACCCGCTAACCTCCGGAGACTCGGGCTGGAACTGGAACCAAATCCAAAACTCGAGCGGGAAGCGACCGCCTGTTTCTGCTTTGTGCGTTTCTGCTCTCTGCGTTTCTGCGCTTGCCTGTTCGCGCTGCAAGTGGTGCAAGGTGCCCGTCGGCCAGTCGCTGCTGCCACTTAACTCCGTGACTCTTCGTGTGCTCTTTCTTTACTTTTGCTTTGTAGCCAATGCCTTCCCGCTTCCCGCTTTCCGCTTTCCTCTTTCCTCGTTTCAATTCTCACGAACCCTCTTACAACAACAATCTTTTTTGGCCTCTTTTGCCTCATTTCTCCCCCCCCATTCCCCCATTCCTCTCTCTTTTGGGTACCCGCACACTCTCTTCTTCTCTCATCCACCTTCCGTCGACATACGCTCGCCAATATTACAGACAGCACCGCACACCTGCACACTCGATGCCAATGATGACGTGCTGACCCTGTCTCGCTTTTCTGCCTTTTTCTGCTCTCGACCCAAAAGACATACGATATCGCCAGATCACCAGCTGACCGCCAGTCCGACGACGCTCGCATTCTTGGCTCTCTACGACCGCCGCTGACTGAATCCCATACATCCTTCATCCTTCATCCTTCATCCTTCATCCGCCAAGCCGACCGAGCTTTCCGACGCTCACCAAACCCGGCGACGAAGTGAACGAATACTTCCACACTCCACCTTTCAAACGACAAAAAAGACCACTCTCTTGACGCTGCTGGCCGCCCAGCCGTCCATTCTCTCGCATGGACCGTCCCCATCACATGGGAAGCCCCGAACAGGGCTTTCCTCTGCCGCCGCTGCCGCCCATTTCCGCACCGCCGTTGCTGAACCGCCAGCCTCAGCTCTTTGGCAACACCTTTGACCGCCTGCCGCCCATCCACATGCCCTCCGACATGGCCGCCGCCCACATGTTTGGCAGCGACCCCAACGCCTACATGGACGACGCCAACGAGGCCAAGCGCCGACGCATTGCCCGCGCCTGCGATATGTGCCGCAAGAAGAAGATCAAGTGCGACGGCAAGATGCCTTCGTGCACACACTGTGTCAACTACAAGACGAAATGCGTCTTCACACAAGTTGAGAAGAAGCGCAGTCCACCAAAGGGGTAAGCAGACGGCAAACGGCAAACGGCAACCAGCAAGCATAGTGCCGGTAGTGCACGGCGTATTCTCAGTGTCACTAACTCTTTCTTCTCCTCCAGTGCCAAGTACATTGAAGGCCTCGAGAACCGTCTGGTTCGCATGGAGAGCCTCTTGCGTCTCTCCGGCCTCCTCGACGAAGACGACGGCGCCACCGACCTAGGAACCCTCGAGAAGCGTCTTGCCGAGAAGCTTCGCGATTCTCAGAATGCCTCCCAGGCCGCCTCTCCCTCATCACCGTCCCATACCACACCCGGCAACGAGTCGACGCCCCGCAGCTCCATCACATCACCCGAACCTGGCAAAGAGCGCGAGGCTGGCGGAAGTGGAGACAGCACCAACAACAATGCCAGCGGAAGCGGAAACAACGCGTCCGGCAGCGGCGAGAAGAGCGGCGAGGGAAGCAGCAGCAGCAGCAGCAACAAAAAGTCGTCTTACAGTTCATCAGACAAGAAGAACAGCGGCCGCAAAGAGGAGGAAGTCGAAGCCCTGTCCGAGATGATGTGCTCGCTCGTCACGAACCAGGAGGGTGAAACTCGCTACATTGGCTCGTCCTCTGGCTTCTCCATCTTCTCGCCCAAGGGCATGCAGTGGGTCAACGAGCGCACCGGCGACAACTCCTTTCAGCAAATGATCTCCAATGTCTCCATGGACGACAACAAATGGAGCGACTGGAAGCCCGAGATCTTTGCCGACCTCTTCAGCCGACCAGTCTTCCGTCCCCTGCCGTCCAAGCCTGAGGCCTTGTCGCTACTCAAGGACTTCTTCGAGAACTTCAACTGCATGTTCCCGCTCTTCCACCAACCCACATTCATGCACCTGGTCGAGCGCCAGTACTCCAAAGACCCCTACGACGGCTCTGGCTGGTGGGCCAGTCTCAACGTGGCCCTGGCCATTGCCCACCGTCTGCGTGTCATGAGCAACCTCGTGCCCCAAGAGGAGGACGACAAGGCTTGGGCTTATCTGAAGAACGCCTTGGCTGTCTTTTCGGAGCTGGCCATGCGCAACACTGACTTACTGAGCGTGCAGGCCCTGCTGGGTATGGCTCTCTTTATGCAAGGTACGCCAAACCCACAGCCTACGTTCTTGCTCATCGCTGCCGCCATCCGCCTGTCGCACAGCATTGGTCTCCACAAGAAGGGCACCGGCTTCAACCTCAATCCCATCGAGATTGAGCAGCGCAAGCGTGTCTTCTGGATCGGCTACATGCTCGACAAGGACCTGTGTCTGCGGTCTGGCCGCCCACCCGCACAAGACGACGATGACATGAACGTTGAGCTACCCGACGCCGACCCGGCCGACAATATCGGCAACATCCCTCTCGGCGACGGCAAGGGCAAGATGAACCTGTTCCGCGTCATGTGCGAGTTTGCTCTGATTGAGAGCAAGGTCTACAAGCGCCTGTACTCGACCAAGGCCACCAAGCAGACTGCTGGCGAGCTTCTCAACACGATTGGCGAACTCGACCAGGAGCTTGAGGACTGGAAGGACAGCATCCCCATCGACTTCCGCCCGGAGCACGAGATCAAAGCCTCACACACGCCCTTGATACTGCATATTGTCATGTTGCACTTTACGTACTACAACTGTCTCACGACGATTCATCGTATGTGCGTTCACCACGGCTACTGGACCAGTCGCCTGTCCAACTACGCCATCCAGGGCCTCAACGCCAAGCCACTCAACCCGCGTGTCTACTCGTCTGCCGCCCTTTGCGTGTCGTCGGCGCGTGCTTCGATTTCGCTGTTAAAGTACATCCCACAGGGTGACTTCTCGTGTGTCTGGCTGATTTTGTACTTTTCTGTGTCGGCACTTGTCACGCTTTTTGGCAATGCACTGCAAAACCCCGTCGACCCAAGAGCGCGGTCTGATACTCGACTCATGAGCTTGGTTGTTACTTTCCTGTCCATGCTTGGTCAGGAGGCCGAGAGCGGCGGTGTCCACCGCATGCTGGGCGTGTGCAGCGAGTTTGAGCGCATCGCCAAGGTCGCTATCGACAAGGCGGAGAAGGAGCAGTCAAACCGCCGCAAGCGCAAGAACCAGGACGCCCACGAGGCCGCGCCTGCCAAGTCTGCACCGGGCGACTCTTCGTCCACCTCTTCGGCTGCCACCGGAGCTTCTGCCTCAGGCAAGGCGGCCGAAAAGCAGGGTCAGGCCTCGTCTTCATCGTCCCGCCCGCCATCGCGTTCTCAGTCACTGGCGCCGGCCGCCTCTCAGCAAACACCGCGACCCACGTCATCATGCAGCGCGACCACGACAGCCTACCAGAACACGCCGAGTGCCACACCTGCCGAAGCCGCTGCCGCCGCCCATACTGCTGCCGAGATTGTCAACAGCCACAAGAACGCAGGCTCGAAGCGCCACAACAACCTGCAGCACCACATGAACAATGCTTCAATGGCCGCCAGCATGTACGCCAACAGCCCGATGAACAACATGAACCCCAACAACGGCAACCCGAGCGGCAACAACCACGGAAACGGCACCGGAAACACGCCCTCACCAGGCATACCACCCTACGCCTGGCCAACCGAATATGCCACGATGGCCGCCACGTCTGCGCCGGGCATGGGTGGTACTACTGTCACCGACATGGGCCAAGCCGGTGGCGTCATGGCCGACCTCGACTTTATGTCCTTCTCGGACCTTACGGGCTTCGGCTCCATCCCATCTGATATGCCGCCGCCGCCGCCGCATGATCTGGGTGAACTGCAGTCACCACCCATGATGGCAGACGGCATGCCCAGCAACCAGTTCCTACCGCAGGATCTGTTCAGCATCCCGATGACGCTCGACTGGAGCTTCTCTGGTCTGGGCGATGGCATGTATGCCGCCATGGAGAATGGCGGCCTCGATATGATGCCGTCATAGGTCACACATCAGTGGTTGATATCTTTTTCTTGTTGAATTATTTTTATGATTTTTGCGATTTACGACATGGCGTATTATTGGCTTTTATACACCTTTTTCTATTTTATTTCGTTTGGAATTTTTGAGTCTTTCTTTCCTTTCTGCTGCTGCGCTTTGTAAAGGCCTTGATTGCATCTGACTGTTGTTTGCGTTCGATATCTCTCTTGTCATCTGTCTTCTGAAATTCTCAATCATTTACCTTTACTTCTAGTACCCCTCTCTGGCTTGTCTCTCTGTTTCTTGGTCTTCTATTTGGGTACATGCAGGTCTGTCAAAATCAGGAAGGAAAAGCAGCATTGATATCAGTCTATTTATCATTGCATGTAACAAATTTGGTTCTCACGATGATCCATCCATTCTCAACTGTGCTTGACGCAATACGGAAATTTCCAGCGACCAATGCGTTCTGCAGCGAATCGTTCCTTCCCCACAATTCCCGCGTTTAATTTGCACGTGCTTTTGATTCGTTCGGAGGCGTGCTGGTTGCCACTGCAGCTGCTGTAGTTTGACGGCTCGAGCCCCCTGTAGCTATTGGCAAAGCGCTGTATTTTCGCAGCTTATCGTGGCCATTCGCGCACTCGCTCCCTAAACATACGTACGGAGTAATGGTGGGGAACATGGCAGGAACCACCGACAAGCCGAGGGTAAGCGAATGCCGACTGGCGCTTTCTGACTCGCCCTTTCTGTGTGTTGGTTGAAACAGCTTTGTGCCTTCCATATGAGGACTGGAAGATCTCCCAAAACTAATTTGAGCTTCCTTTTTTCTCTCCTTTTGCTCCTTTCTCCTGTTTCTCTCCTGTTTCTTCCTTTTTGCACCTCGTGATCGTCCAACGTCTTTTCCACCCCAGCTTCTCCGCCTCTTCCTTTCGAAATACCCCACACCCCACAATGCAGAGACTCCCGACCCTCGTTCGCGCGGCTGCCGTGCCGCGGCCAGTTCGCTGCTTCAGCACGACGACGGCTCGCGCTGCTGCTGATGTGAAGAGCATTGGTGTTATCGGTGCCGGCCAGATGGTGGGTGGGATACTCAACGGACGAGACTGTTGAAGAGACGAGCTAACACCATCCAGGGCCTCGGCATTGCCCTCGTGGCCGCACAACGGGCGGGCGTCCCTGTGACGCTCGTCGACGCCTCGCAGGCTTCCCTCGACAAGGGCCTCGCTTTCGCGGACAAGCTGCTGGCCAAGGATGTCAGCAAGTCGCGCATCACCCAGGAGGACGCCGATGCCGCCCGTGCCCGCCTGACGCCCACGACAAAGATTGAAGAGCTTGGTGGTGTCGATCTGGTCATCGAGGCCGTCCCCGAGATCCCCGACCTCAAGTTCGACCTGTTCAAGCGCCTCGCCGGCGCTGCTGCACCGCATACCATCCTCGCGACCAACACCAGCTCCATCTCCATCACCAAGATTGCGGCTGCCGCCGCGTCCGCGTCGGGCCAGCCCCCGGCCTCGGATGCTGCCGCTGCCATTGCCTCGCGCGTCGTGGCCACGCATTTCATGAACCCCGTGCCGATCCAGAAGGGCGTTGAGATTATCAGCGGTCTACAGACGAGCCCCGAGACCCTGGCCACGGCCGTGGCTTTCTGCCAGAAGATGGGCAAGATTACGTCGACGTCGGCCGATACCCCCGGCTTCCTGGCCAACCGTATTCTGATGCCGTACATCAACGAGGCTATTATCTGCCTGGAGACGGGCGTTGGCGACCGCGAGAGCATTGACGCCATCATGAAGAACGGCACCAATGTGCCCATGGGCCCGCTGGTTCTGGCCGACTTTATCGGTCTAGACACCTGCTTGTCGATTATGAAGGTTCTGCACACCGAGACCGGCGACAGCAAGTACCGGCCGAGTGTGCTGCTGGCCAAGATGGTGGATGCTGGCTGGCTGGGCAAGAAGAGTGGCAAGGGTTTCTATGACTACTAGAGGAATGGAATTGGAGTTGGAGTTGGAGTTGGACCTTGGATACGTTTTACAAGAAAAGCAACGACTAGAGACAATACAGACGAACAGAAATTATTTGAACTTATAACAACACATCTCCTCCGACTGCCGCGATCGGCGACTCTCACGGGACAAACGAGGACAACACGGATGCTAAGATGGACCGATAGAACTGGACAGTAAAATGCGCCTTGCCCGGAGACGCGGAGATCAATATCAAACGTCGATCTCGGAAGGCTGGGCGAATGAGGGGGACACAAAAGCATGGAACTACAGTGCCAAAGCGCCAGGAAATCGACTGGAATTGACTGCCAATTTGAGCAAAAAGATTGAAAGGAAACAAGATGAAAAAAGAGGAAAAACAGACTCTCAAACACCTCTTCGACGTGCACAATCTTGGACACAAATGCGACTGCGGAAGCGTGGGCCCACAATAAAAAAGCATGGCGCCCGCATCACACGCGTGGGACGGTTGGAGATCACTCTTTTCTTCTCTTTCTTTTTTTTTTTGGCCTGCGACGTTGCGCGAAGAAGAGTTGTCCCCATGTCATATCCGCTCTCTTGGTTGTATCCATTGGCATTGGCCCCAAAACTGCCTCAAAGCGCATTAGTGCAGCATCGAATGCTCCTGCCGTTTGAGTCGTCGAGAGTTCAAGGAAGGAGAAAGGCTCACCCGGCGGTCAATTGACCCCGAAAGGAAAGTGCGGCTTGGACAAACACGCTAGCGCTTCTCCGGGGTACGGCAGGCGCTCCGCTTTGCGGTCATTGCTCTTTCCCTTTTTTTTCAATTAAACTTTACGTCTTCTCATCTTTACTTACATCTTTCATCATCATTTCTTTGCTCTCACCACCTTCTTCTGCCCAGCAGAACACACCCCTGCCTCATGACTTTACACGCCGCCAGAGACACATTATCTCTCCCTACCGCGCTCCACTCCGGCACTCGCCATCCCAGCACAGCTGCAGGCATCGGTGCAGGCTCCGGGTCCAGTCCTGGGGCAGGAGCAAGTGGGTCTATCGGCTCGTCCCGTGACGGGAACGGCAGCGGCAGCTGGCCCGGCCGACTGACGTCCTCTTTCCAGCGCCACGCTCGCAGTACTTGGCGACGCGACCACGACAACGCCATGGCGGAGCCTTCTTCTTCGTCGCCGCGGACGTCCCGCCCGGCCTGGTGGAAGGTGCATCTCTTCCGCGGCATGGCCAACGATATCCGGCGACGCGCCCCCTTCTACCTGAGCGACTGGGTCGATGCTTGGGACTACCGTGTGATCCCTGCTACGGTCTACATGTATTTTGCCAACATCCTGCCGGCGCTGGCCTTCTCGCTCGACATGTTCACCAAGACGCACATGCAGTACGGCGTCAACGAAGTCCTGCTGGCGTCCGTGCTGGGCGCTGTGGTCTTTGCCGTTCTGGCTTGTCAGCCGCTCGTGATTGTCGGTGTTACGGGTCCTATTACTGTCTTCAACTATACCGTCTACGACATCATCAGCCCGCGCGGCACCAACTACCTGGCATTCATGACTTGGATCGGCCTGTGGTCGCTGGTCTTCCACTGGATCCTGGCCATTACCAACTCCTGCAACTTTTTGCGCTACGTGACGCGTTTCCCTTGCGACATCTTTGGCTTCTACGTCGCCTTCATCTACCTGCAAAAGGGCATCCAGGTGCTGTCTCGCCTGGGCGACGCGGAGCCCTTTTACCTGTCCATCTTTATCGGTCTCGCCGTATTTGTCGTTGCCTATATTTGCGGCGAAGTCGGCCGCGGCAGCCTCTTCACGCACCCAGTGCGCGTCTTCCTCAAAGACTATGGCACACCCCTTACTGTCGTCTTCTTCACTGGCTTTGTGCACATTGGTCGCATGCGCCAGGTGTCGCTCGAGGTGCTGCCGACGCGCATCGCCTTTGAGCCGACTGACGCCGCCCGCAGCTGGCTGGTCCGCTTCTGGGATATCAGTGTTGGCGATGTGTTTCTGGCCATCCCCTTTGCCGTCCTGCTCACGATCCTCTTCTACTTTGACCACAATGTGTCATCGCTCATTGCCCAGGGCACTGAGTTCCCGCTGCGCAAGCCGGCCGGTTTCCACTGGGATCTGTTCTTGCTGGGCCTGACGACGGGCGTCGCCGGCATTCTGGGCCTGCCCTTCCCCAACGGCCTGATCCCGCAGGCACCCTTCCATACCGAGTCGCTGTGTGTCACTGAGCTTGTCAAGGACGACGAGGACGAGGCAGCCGCCACACCCACCGCCGGTGGTAGCGCTGACGATGAAGGCGGCGAGTTCAAGGGCCACCCGCGCAACGCTGTTCACGCCCGCGTCACTCACGTTGTCGAGCAGCGTGTCTCCAATCTTGCCCAGGGCCTGCTGACCCTCGGTACCATGACAGGCCCGCTCCTTGTCGTCATCCATCTGATCCCGCAGGCTGTTCTCGCCGGCCTCTTCTTTGTCATGGGTATCCAGGCCCTCGAAGGCAACGGAATAACCGCCAAAATTCTGTTCCTGGTCCGCGACGTCTCCCTCACGCCCCGCAGCCACCCGCTCAAACAGCTCTCTCGTGGCCAGTGGCCCGTCTGGGGTTTCGTGGCCGTTGAGCTCATTGGATTCGGTGCTACGTTTGCCATTACGCAGACTGTTGCCGCCGTCGGCTTCCCCGTCTTTATCTTGCTGCTCATTCCCGTGCGTGCCTGGCTGCTGCCTCGCGTCTTCACCGACGAGGAGCTGTCGGCACTTGACGGGCCGACTGCGAGTCCCTTTACGATGGAGAGTGTCGGTGGCAACTACGGCGGCGAGAAGCCCCAACAGCAACAGGGCGGTGCTGCGCACCGCACTGGCGGCCTGTTTGAGGATAGCGGCGAGGCCACAGTCGTGCCGAGCGAGGACCCGTCAGCCAGCAACCTGCGGAACCGCAGTCGTGAAGATTTGGCCGAGCTGGGCGAGAGCAGTGGTGGCAGTGGTCCGGTCGTTATTGAGATGCAGCCGACAGGTGGTGCGCCACCAGCGTCACCATCACGGACGGGCATCCACAACCGGCGTGGCCAGCAAGGTGGCGTCGGTAGCAGTAATGGAAGCCGTGGGTGGTAGAGAGAGTCTTTTATACCAATGTCGCGTGACTGTTCTTCGCCTGAGTTATTCTTTGTATTTTCTGTTTTCTATCATCTTCTCCTCCAGATTGGCAAACCATAAGATATACTTGCTAGAGATAGATAGATCTACTTGTTTAGAGATATAGGGCCAGACGATCATAAATCTTACAAGTCTGCAACCCATCATATCGCCCAACACACGCCGTAATTTTTTTTTTTTTTTTTTGGAATTCACAATGGACAAGGAACAGGGTCTCTTATTGTTTGATAGTTGCCCCCATCGGCTTGCTAGTCGTCACTCACGTCTACCCAGTAGTTGGCTGGGAGGCCTTTAGGCAGAATCGATCGTGCAGGTGCAGGGCCCAGGGTTCGACACTTTTTGCTTTTCCACAATAAAGAGTTGGAGGCTGATTACGAGAGTCCAGTCTATAAGCTTTATACTTTAGAGAAAAAGGTATAGGAAATTGAAAACAACAACGGACAGCCACATGACTTTGAGCCAAGAATCGAGGCACTCGAATACGACATCGCACGGGCGCGTGTTCATATCCACCGCAAGTCCTTGCCTCTCTCGGCGAAGTACTCGATGATAAAGGGAAGGAAACGGAAAAGGTGAAAGAAAAGCCAAAATAGATTGAGGTTGTCTGAAGCTGGCCTTGCCTTGCATTTTGGGACTTGGAATCACGGCTCATTCCAGGTTTGGACACTGCAACGTAACATCAAGGCTTTTGTTCTCTTTCGATCCCGTCTCTCTGTGCGTCATTTTGAGTTTACGCCTCTTCCTGGCTCCTCGCAGTTCGTCTTTGAACCTTCCCGTAGCTTAAGAGGCGTGTTGAGACGGCCCTGCCACCTGGTTTTGTGACGAGGCTGTCCTCGGTCGTTGTCTGTCAAAGGACCCACTTCTACCAATACTGACCAATCAAGCAACACCAATTCTGCCTAAAAGCGGGACCACACAAAAGCAAGCAGTCTTTGCAAAGTCTCCCTCAACTCCTTTTAAACCTTGGACATCATTACAAGTACGACGTACCTGCTGTACACATTTAAGGCATTTTTGATTGTATTTATTTGAACTCAGACCGCGTGTGTTAGTAGATTACTACTCGTACACCCCAAATAGGCAATACGTTGAAATATCTTGATGTTTGTTGTCATTCTTGTAGTAGTTCATTGAGACGGGAAGTATGCCATCTTCCCGGGTAAGTACAAAGACGATGCACCATCCTGTGCCATACATAGTACATTATCACTTTATCCGATTCTGGCCTTCCTGGTAAACCGTCGAGCCGCCTCTCCACCAGCCACGATCTTTGATGTCTGGTTCTTGTTGATTTCTCTGCATCTTTCTGTTTACTGTGCCGCCCGCACCTCCCCACTGGACACTCCAGACAACCACCCCCCGGGTAATGATCTATCAGACCAAATCTTGAAAGCTGCCAAGGATTGGACTGTGTAATCGGGATATACTATCACCAGCACCATGGCGGAAGCATTTCTCTTGTTTGTTACTCTTTTCTTTTACACGCTCTTTTCATCTTCTCTGAGCAGGGAGCTATTCAGAGCCTTCTGACATGCAGTCAGTGAAAGTCCCTCGGAAAGCTCGGTGCCGTGAAGATGACCGACAGTAGCGATTGCGGCGGTGGCTCGCAGTCCACCTGTAGCTTTTGCAATCACACACACCTCAACACTTATCGGTATTTTCTCCCAACGCCCTGCATGGAACCCAACTATTGAACTGAACTCGCCGGGGTACAGAGTACGTAGGCCTCGAGGTACAAAGTGAGGGACAGAGAGCACTGCAGAGTGGGCACACATAAAAAGAGGCTGCAGCTGTACAGAGACTAGAAGAAATTCCCGCTGCAGTGCAATGTGAAAGCGGGCCCTTGTACTTTCTTCTTCTTTCTCTTTTCTCAGCGCCGTTCCACTTGCCATCCGACAAAATGACGAGAAAATGCTCCAACGGCACCGCATGACACGCACATGTGGTTACAGTGCATACTGTGAACGGATAAGAGAGAGGAAGAGGATGGGGCACAGAAGGACGGAGATTTACTGTGGTGGTCTTGTGAATAGCAAGGCTTGATCGTATCTAGGCGGCACCTAAAGACCTTCAGCCTCAGCTTCACTTAGGACATAGTTTATCTATTAACTGATAGCTGACTTTCAGTAAGTGTAATGTAAGCTTTGATATTTAAACTATATAGACAAGATGGGAGGAGAAAAAGAACAGCAGAGAAGTAAACTAGATCGCAATCTTGTGGTAGTTGGTGACGTATACATGGACAGCAACAGAAACGCAGAGTTTAGCAGGTACCAAAGATAGTAAAGCGAAAAAAAAAGAAGATAAAAACATCAAAAGCAACAACAAAAGGAGAAATGAACAGAAAGCAAACCGTGCTAAAGCAAACTAACGAAGGGTATTGTCCTGTGTTTTGAAAGAGTAAAGAAGATATTTGGTGAACAAGCGAGCGAAAGAAGTGAAAAAGGAAGAACAAGACCGCTGTTGAAAAGGGGCAAGAAAACTGGATACAAGGAAGACAGGAAAGATAGATAAGAAACCACGCCAGAAAATATAAGCCAACCCCTGTCTGACCCTACCCTGTCCAAATAAAACGATGAATAGGCGGTAGACCGTAAAAACGAATGACTGAGAAATGAACGCTCGCCGGCCATTGCAATCATCATATTTGCAAAAGAAGACACTGTTGAGAAGAAAACAAAAAAAGAGAACAAAAAAGGATAGTAAAGAAAAGAAGAGCAGAAATGGAAAGAGAAAAGTAAGTAGACACCGAAGAGATCGCCACAAAACACCCACACTCCTGGACCACACTAATAAAAAAGTAAAAGAATATAAACGCCGCCGGCTTGCCACCTCTTTTTTGTCATCATTCTTCGTTTTTGTAAATTTGTTCTGCTCGTATATCGTCGTCTACGCCGTGCTGCCGTAGACGTTGTTGCTCGCATTCGAGCCGGTTGTGAAGCTGTGCTTGCGCTTGAGGCCGTCGAGACCAGAGGAGGTGTCGGTTGGTGAAGTGGAGAAGTCAGTAGCTACGGTGCCCGTGCCTACTGTTGTCGCGATTGTCGTCGTCGATGCCGTCGTGCCACCCGTGTTGCTGCGATCTAGGTTGCTGCCAATGGATGACGACGTATGGTGGCCCAAGCCTGTACCGTATGGCGAGGCCCGTCCGCCACTTGTGTTGTTGCTGAGCGCCGCGATGGATGTGGCAGAGATCGAGGCTGATGCGGTAGCCAAAGTGCCGGTGCCAGTTCCCAAAAATGCTTGCGAAAAGTCGTGCGGCGGGGCTAGCGGTGCACTCATCTGCGGCATCGCAGTGTAGTCCGTCATGCCCCCGTTGGACATGGACGATGTCGATCCTGTCCGGTACCCCACACCGTTGCCTCCGCCTGTACGAGACACTGCCGACGACATGCTAAAGTCGAGTGGTGCGGTCAGCGGCGCCGATGTGGGAAAGTTGTTCGAGGCATAACTTGTGGCGTAGCTGGTGGCATAGCCCCCCGACGAAACAAGGCCGTTCAGACTGCCTATCTGTTGTTGCTGGCGCGGCGTTTCAGCGGTCGGTGACAGTGCTCCTGCGGCGGTACTGATGCTACGGTACGGCGACCCACCGCCCATACTCCCAGCTCCCACCCCGGTCGTGCGTAGATCAAGGGCCAAGGGCAGTGTAGCTGAAGCGGCGCGGAGGCGCGAGGTGCGGTTCTGGTTGTTGTTGGCCGCTGCTTGCAAAGCTGGAGACGTTTGGTAACCCGGATAGGCCATGTGCGTCGGTGAATGGACGGTAGAACCTTCCTACATTGTCAGTTGACGGGGTGTCCTCGGAGAGTGTGACGCATAGGCGGGGAAAAATCAAAAGAAAAAAGACCTACCAGAATACGAATCATAGCCACCGAGTCCGGCAGACGAAGAGCCGTTACCAAGCCCATCAGATGGATAGAGGGACGACCGACCAGGGCTGGTGCTGCCAGTACCACCCGTTGGATTGCCGTGATGGTAGTTGCTGTAGTCAAGGGTCTCGCCCTTCCAAGACATGCTTGACCGCAGCGGCGACTGTAAGTTGTCGGACCGCGAGCGCGACACGGTTTCGCGAAGTTGCAGCGGCTGCAGAGGACGAATGTGGTGGCGCTGGTGCGAGGACTGCTGGCACTGGCCCTGCTGGTTTTGATTTTGGCTTCCGTCGAGACCGCTGCTGCCGGTGCTCTGGCGCGTGTATGGGATTGATGTGCGAGGGCTCATGCCTGAGCCACTGCCGGAAGTCGTTGTAGTTCCGGCCACGCCGGACGAGAGGCTGGAGTAGCTGCCGTAGCGGTGATCGGTGTTGGATGTCGGGGATAATGGCGACAAAATATCCGAGCTGCCCATTCCACTTGTGCCTGCCGAGCCGAACCCAATGTTACCGAATCCGGGGCTCAATCCAGTCGGCGACAGGTGGTGGCTGTGGTGGCTATGTTGAAGGTGGGAGTGTTGCTGATGCTGAGAGTGTTGGCTTTGGTCGTCTCCGCCGCTGGTGTTGGAGCCATCGGGCCGCCGCACATCGACCATAAGCGGCCGCATCATATGGTCAGAGTACGAGGAGGCCGCTGCCGCTGCCGCCGCTGCTGCCGCACCGTAGTCGACGGACGAAGCCATGGTTGTCCCAAGACCGTGAACGGCTCCATAAGGTGAGTGTAGTGCTTGAACATTGTCAAAGTCATCAGGCACCGCGCGCATCTTGACCATACGCTCGCGGTCGTCGGCTGCAAGGCGCTTGATTTTTGCGCGACTGTACGGTTAGTTGGAACGCAATTTAATTTGAACTATCAAACAAAACCTACCGGTTCTGGAACCACACCTGCACTTGGCGTGGACTCAAGCCTGGAATCTGGCGTGACAGCCGCTCGCGATGTGCAGCATCAGGATGGGGCTGCTTTGCAAATTCGCTCATAAGGAAGCGAGTCTGTTGATGCGTAAGACTAAGGGAAAGTTAGCAGGTCATATTGAGGGAGCTAAAAAGTATTAAACTTTCAGTCTTCAGGCCGAAAAAATCACATACCGGAACCGCTTCATCTTCCGCCGTTGTGCCGTCCGCTCGGCTGCCGTTTGTGTTGGTGCGGGGGCTCCTTCCCCTTCGCCAGCTTCGCCCATCACCTCGTCGTCGATCAGATCGTCGTCATCATCCTTGAGTCCAGAGCTGTCTTCAGCGCCACCGCCGGCTGACAGGATATCCGGTTGCTGTTGCTGGAGAACCGAAGAGAGTGGGTTTGCCGTCATAGAAACGACATCGCTACCGAGAACACCACTGTGGCTGCCGTGGGTGGGCTGGCCATAATGGTGCTGGTTGTGCTGGTGATGCTCGCTCGTAGATGCGGTCGCTGTGGGCGGTGTCTTGACGCCGAGATTGTGCGGTGTTGCTGTCGTCTGCGAGGCACCACTGATAGAATGCTGGCGCAGGCCGAGAGGATCGATGCTGCGGCGATGGTGGAGGCCCAAAGGCGATGTTCCAGCGCTGAGAGACGAATCGTCCTTGATGCTTCCGTTGCCGCTGCCATCTCTGTTGGTCCCTGTCGATGGCCGAGTCTGCGTCTGGCCGCCGTTGTTGGTCACACCATTGTTTGTGCTGCTTGTCCCGCTGCTCGTTGTTGAGTCAACACCTCCGCCGGATCCGGTACCGCTGTTCCTACTGCCGCCACTTCCGTTCACATGGTCGTAGGCCTGTGCGGCAAAAATGGGTTCCGCCGGCGGCAGGAATGAGTACTGGCCTGACCACTCCGTGGCGGCATTGGACAGCGGCGTCTCGAAGCCCGTGTTCGACATGCGTGTACCGGGACTGGGCGGCGAAGATATAAGAGAGAGCCCGGACGAGGAAGTCTCTAGCTTGCTAAAAGACCAAGGATGGCTCGGTTCCGTGTCGCCGCGCCGAGTAGCGAGCATTGGATGGGATATGTGATAAGGAGTTGGTGGGAAAGATGGACGAAGAAGGAGAAAATAAAATAAATGAAAGATGATGGAGGCAAGAAGATACCAAGAAACAAAGCAATAAGGAACGATGGAAGAAGTAAAGTAAAGGAAAGGATTGATAGACAAGATAGAATAGAAAGACAAGACGTTGGCGATGATGATGGGGCTGCGAAAGTAAAGTAAAAAATAGATGAATGAGGAGGAAAGAAATGAAAAAGAAGGTGACCTATTTTTCTTGCTTTCCACAAAGGGAGCAGAAAAGAACAAAAGAAAGAGGGGGTAGAGGGGGTAAATAAAGTGAGGAGCCCGGTTGGAGGGCGAGTAGTGATTTTGGAGAGACAAGATGGCAGATGAAGGACGGGGGGAGGGGGGGGGGGGGATGGAGAAGAGACGGGGGGAGGATGAGCACTGTACAGAATAGGAAGAGAGAGAACAGAGAGAATACGGAGAGACGGGAAGAGTTCACAACTGACAGGACTGACAGCCAGAGATCCTCGACGGACGCTGAAAGTTAGAGACGGACAAGCTCTGGCAGGGACTGGACGGACAAAGGCAGACGGAGAGAGAGAGAACGTGTGCGAGGAGACTGTGCCGCGGACGGAATAGGTTCTCTCAGTAGCAGATGGGCAAGGTATGCAGGGCAAATAATGGGGAGGCTGAGGGAGGGGAGGGGGTAGGTAGAGAAGGGGTGTATGACTATGATTATGGCTATTCTATGGCTCTGGCTATGGCTATTCCTTTGACTGTGGGTGCAAGGAATAGCGTTGGAGAGGTGGGAGGAGGGAGTGCGGTAAAGAAAAATGGAGGGGATGGGCCAAGAGGGGCGAGAAAAGAGCGGAGGGAAGACGACGAGGGTCGAGAAGGAGAGGATGCGAGTGGAGGAGGCGGACAGAGTCAAGCGACAAGGCCAGTTGTCGAGAGCGATGTGGGCAATGTATAAAAGTATGGAAGTGCAAAGACTGTGCGATCGTGGTCGTTGAGGCTCGATGCTCACTGGCTTTGCATCGTCGTCGATTACCGAGATTTGTTCCTTTCTTTTTTTCTTCTTTTTCTTCTTTTCTTTTTTTTTTGTTTTGGAAGAGATCCAAATGCCGATCTTGCCCGAGTGGTAGAAAACACACGAAAAATGAGGGTAAAAGTGATGGTGGGACGGACAGGGAAAACAGAAAGAGAGAGGATAGACCCAGGAGGCCCAAACAGGTCGGTCTCGATTTTGGTTCCGGTCGATGACGAAGAAGATTTCCCTTATTTTGATTTTGGCAGATTTTTGGGAGGATAAAGTTTGGGGATGATTTTCTGGGAAAGGGGGCATTCTTGGGGGTATACCCAGTTGTGTACCCTGTGTCGTTCTTTCCGTTCTTGGTTTATGTCTTCTTGCCTTCTTTTTTGGTCTTTCCTGTCGTCTTGTTCGTTCCTTCCGTTCCTGGGGTCCTGGGGGCGCTATTTTTTTCTTACTGCAAGAACGACCCGGCGCCCGCACATTGAGCGCAGAGCAAACCAGAGGGAAGGCGCGAAGGGGACAGGTGATGGAATGTGCCTGAAGAGCGGGATGATGATAAGGAAGGAACGATGCAGGTAAAGTCAAAAGTAAGACACAGTCGACGAACGAGATGGTGGAAACGGAGACCAGACAACGCAGGGAGCCTGTCGGATTGCAGAGCGAGAAGAGTGAGCCACTGAACGCCATTCTTTTTTGTTTTAAACGGAATACAACAATTTGTGTTTCCTCTGCTTCCTGGCCCTGTCGATATGGTGTGGTCATGGCAGGGTGGCTGTTGGACAAAGATGGGATGGTGGAGGGCCACTGACAGGGAAGGAGCGAACAATTTACTGATAAAAGGTTGGAGGCAAGAGCGATGGGTAGAGTGCAATATCGTATTAAAACACTTGAGTACAAGAAAACCAGATGAAACTAAGAGAGAACGTGGTGAAGAAACAAAATAGAGTGTCTACGGAATAGGAGGGGGAAAATAGAAGGTAGAAAATAGAAACATTAGAGAAGAATTTATTTGAAGCCAAGCATGGACTATGGTCTCATATGGGCCATAAATTGACAGCATTCACGGCGAGATATTTGGATAGAAAGTGTTCAAAACGATCTGAAAGGCCGACCTTCAAGGACAAAAAGAATACATGAATTGACTTGATTTTTGTTATTTATTCTGGCAGAGACTGGAGCATAACCGTGAATTTGTTGCCACTGTTTGTTATCTACACATTGAAGAGTAAAAAGAATCAACACATTTGATTCAACAAAAGTCCAAGCTGAAAGGGAAGAAGAGTCTATGAACAAGAGACACAGGGCCTTGTGTTGCCGGGTGCTGGGTTGACGGCAGGCTGGGTAAAGGTTAATGAGTTGACAAGGAAAGTTGACAAGGAAAGGGTTGACAAGGGGAGGGATGTTTCGTTTTTCTTCTTCTTCACATGGTACTAGGTACAAAGCTGTCGAAAGCTCGACTGAGAGAGCAAGAGAAGAGAGCAAACACCGACAGAATGCACGCAAAACTTTCACGGAGCGATGTGGAGGAGCTCTCTGAGAGCAACTCAAAAGTCCTTGATCTTTTGTAGGAGGAGGCAGTATACACAATCCTGGGGTTAAAGGCGAGCTTTTTTTTCCTTTTTTCAACTTGTTCTTTTCATCGTAGCTCTCATTTATTATTATCGGCATTTTTATATGTTAGATATCACGCATCTCAGCTTGCAAGGTCAAAAGACAGGCACCAAGCAGATGCAAGTTCGAAACAGACGTGCAGTACTCACTGCCTGTACCCAAGCACCAATAGGACAACTAAAAGGCAGTCCTGTCATGTTTGGTTCTTACATTGGAAAGGCAGCAAGGAGCCCAACACCAGTGGCACAACCAGAGGCGTTGGTATTGGCGAGTGGCTCTGCTCAAGCAGGGACAGGCTCTGATGGTTCAGGGGAAAAGAACGCCCCAAATCAAAGACTAATAGGAAGGGACATGCGCCGTTGGCTCAGCATGGGGTTGATGCGGGCGGGCGAGAGAAGACTGTGTGTGTGGTTGGATCTTGGACTGTAGAGAGAAGAGAGAGAGAGAGAGACGGAGACCGGTATGACAAGAAGCTTGCGTACATGGACCAGGGAGTGTGGGTAAAGGGGAATAGAGGAAGACAGAGAAAAAGGCAACAGAAGAGGAAAACGGTGTGTATTTTGCGGAGTGTCGAAGGGGGGAGGGGTGCGGATAAATTGGTGCTGAAAAGGAAGAAAAAAGTGATGGGGGCAGATGGGTGGAGAAGGAAAGCTTGACTGAACAAGAGGTTGAAATAGAAAGATGGAAAACGTCAAGAGGCACTAAAAGGAGGAAAGGTAAAAAGATGAAAAGAAAAATAAGAAACACGACTAGCGCTTGGGGACATATCCGATGCAAAGGCTACGGGGTATTTTGTGGTTTTTTTCAACGACATGTTACGACGTTGTATCCGGACAGGGGTAGCTACTGTAGATGCTGGCAAGACTTGCAAGTGGTCGAGAGTTGAGGGGCAAAAAATGCAAGGAAACAAAAAGGACCTGGTCTGGGGAGGGTTTGCAGAGAACACAGACGTCACTTCGATGGTACGGCATGCAGCAATCTCCTGCTCGAACCTGTCCTTATTGTGGTTTGGTTTGGGGCTGAGGGGGAGCACAGGTGAAGACTGCATGAAAAGGAGAATAAAGGCGAGAACTGGGTTAAAAAAACGATCGCCGGGGAAGATCGTTTTGCGAGTTCAAAAGAGAAGCGACAAGTCCATAAAACAAAAAGTGCACAGGAAATCATTACCTTACCCTCCGCACGCATAGATATTGCGAGAAGGAGGGGTCCTCTGTGAGAGGATGACAACGGAGTTGATGTTATGCATGATGTGGACTTTGAGATGGAGGGCAGACAATGCTGATAGAATTTTGGCCGAGGAAAGAAAGACAGGAAGAAAGTCCAAAGCAACAAGACAAGACAAGACAGCCCAAAGAGCATTCGTGCATGAGAGACACTGCCTTGACCTGATCTTAGACATGGCCTCAGATGCCGTGGAAGGTGGATGTCGGCATCAGAGTTGAGACACGAGAATAAGAGACAAATGGTAGGAAATAATAAACTGGAGCAAAAAAAAGCTGAAGACATATGTTTCGCTCAGAGACCATTTTTCTCGGTCCCGTTGATTTGGACCGAACCTCGAGACGAGGTCGTAGTGGGATCAGAAAGAAAGACGTGAAGGCAGAAAAATACCGGCAAGCCAAGCCCAGGGAACCAAAGAAGGAAAAGTGGCGGGTGTGGCTGTCCGTAACGAGTGGACGTGAGAACACGCACAGCGTGCACGTACATACATGCAAACTAATGCATTGTGCGCATGTGTGTATGGCATGCATACGCCTCTACTTCGTGTTAGTGCAGCAGCAGAGCTGCCATGCAGAAAGCAGAAACGACAGGGGGCCTGGCCCTTCTTGACCTGGACTTGGGTTTGGCTCGGAAGGGAAGGGAAAGGGACTGTAATACTGCCCAATACCGTTGACGGTTACGGAGCACTGACTGCTGTACCTCCGCTCATCCCATCTACTCCAGCCCCTCGAACTAGGTGTAGTGTAAGTCTGGGTATGATGACCAAGGGCACAGTCTCGCCCCCGAGGAGGTGCCGATGTTTTTAAAGAGAAAAAAAGTGCTGCAGAATGGCTTTACATAAGAACGCCCGAGAAGGAAACGAACCACGCGACCGAACAAGCTGGTGGCCGAACGAAAATGCAGAAGAACCAACTGCACAACAAGAAACAAAACAGAAACAGCAGCAGATGCAGATGCACAGAGCACTGCCCCACGGGGAAGGGCAGAGAGGCAGATAAGCTGGAAAGGGAAACGAGACGTCATGCTGTAGGGGTTGGCACAGTGAGCTTTGCAAAGCAAAAAGTCTACCAACAGAGAAGAATGGTGGCAGCATGCGGCACAGAATTGTTTGACGGGCCTCCAAGTCGCCTTCCGCCCCCAAAGGCTCACTGTTGAGTGCTTCTTTTCTATGTTGAGATTTCGCCAGGGCAAGACACAAACAGGGCAGTTGATCTCCGAGTTTATTTGTCTTGTTTCGTCTTACATCGCTTCCCTTCTTGTAGTAAAAGTCTTTACCTTTTTTCTTTCGTTTTTCGACTTCCATAGTTTCCTTCGTTCCGTACCCATAGAAAACACATTCAAGCTGGGCTGACAGGGTTGGAAGGTTGGAAGCACGACAGAAGACCATGCCTGGGTCTGGGTAGTCATACGAACGACAGGGAACATAAAAAGTCAAAGAAAAAGAAGAGAGTCACAAGAGAGAAGAAAAAGAGGGCTTGTGTATCGCGAGATGCCGCATCCCTGCTCGTTTCTCGCTTCCATATGCCCCATACAGGGGAGACAAGGCGAGCAGACAGGAGCTAGAAAAGAAACGGAAGTAAAAGAAGCAACAAGGAAGATGGAGAGTTGAGGATTCATCACATCAAAATCTGTTGTGTGCCCAGAACAGGGGAAGGACGGTTCGCAGGCTGCCAGGGCGCCCAGGCACAGAGGCACAGAGGCACAGAGGCACAGAGGCACAGAGGCACAGAGGCACAGAGGCACAGTATTAGGGCACCAACAGACCAAGAAAAAGGTGGGCTCCCTATGGCGTTTCTTCCCTCCCGTCATGTTTCATCCGTAACGAGATGCTCGGCGCGGTGGCTCTATTTTCTTCCACAACACACGCCGTCTTGGCTGTTTCCATTTTGAATTTTTACTTTTTACTTCATATTTTATTCATCCTTTCAATTCAAACCACGTTCCCTTTTTGCATGCACCTGTCAATAGCACTAGCCATATCCGGTTAAACCGATCTCGTTCCTTTTAACTCAAAACACACGTCAATCGTTGTAATCTGTGAGTAGTATTGCGGACGTTGCATAGCATATACCTGGATGTATTCAGATATACGGAGTGGGGGATGAGATTATTGCATAGACGCCGCCTCTGTACTATAAACAAAGAAGATACAATGGCTAGAAGTCCAAACCGAAAAGACAGAGTGAGTAAAGAAACGAGGGACGAGACGGGGAGAAAAGAAGGGGACAAATAGAGAGGAAGAACAATGGACGAAAATGGAAAAGAGACATAGAAAACAGAAGAGACAAGTTAGGTAAGCTCCGCGTTGCCATGCGCTTGATCCTGAGCCACGTCCTTTTTCATGCCTCGTACTATTCAATGTTCATCCTTGACGTCGACCGAGCCCGTCGGTCGCTTGTTCCGTACGGCACATTCTCGAGAAGTCCGAGTCTGTTGTCTTGTAGGGTTCCGCTTATCCAAACCCTGACCGTGCCTTCAAAGCCACATTTAATGCTTGTATTCTGTGCCGCATCAACCCTGGTGCCCTTCTAAACGCCATCTTCTACGCTGTACATTTAGGTACAGAAGATGCCACGGAAAAGCAAACAGAAACGACTGGAGGGATCATATGCGGACAGGCGACAAAAAGCAGGACCGGCCGCACGATATGAATAGGAAAGACATAATTAAAAAGCAGGAACAGAGAACGTAGTCAGCGTACAGAAAACGTAGAGGACACAAGACACAAACGAGGCGTAAAATAGTGTCCGGCGTGCTGGAACGATCTGAACCCCTGTAGGTCGGGCAAAGTGAGGCCGCCTCGACACAGCACCCAAGGGAAGAGAAAAATACATTTGAAGTACAAAACTGCAGGCAATTACTAGAGAGGTACGAGAGAGTGTCCTTCCAGGATCGTCTGTACTTACAGCGCTTTTTAGTTCGGACCTCACCACTCATACAAATTCGGTAGCTCATTTGTATACAACGTTGTGTGCTTGATGGCACTTTATATTTCAGACGATAGCTAGACTTTCCTCTCCGGTTTTGAAAACTGCGACTTCATCTCTACTTTCTGACTGTTTATTAAATTTGCGCGGCGGCCGAATGCCATTTTCGGAACAAACATCGCGATATGTACTTGTAAATTGCTGGATCTTGTCTATTTCACGTGGGAACAATGTTTTCGATCTTCCCTGATCTTCCAAGAACATTGCCTTTTGTGTTCTTACTCGTCAAAACCGAGAGCACAGCCCTTTTTTCTTTAACAAACACACGTCTCTCACACACGCCTGTCGCAGCAGGCCTTCTAGAACGTTTAAATTGCCACGGTACGGCAGTGGCTGTGTGCAGATTGCGCTTTGTCTCCGCCATCTTGGGGTGCGAACGCAAGCAGTGGCGACTGTGCTGGTAATGTGTGAGGAGAAGAAGATAGGAGCGTCAAGCATAGAGGAAAGCCCAAAAGTTCAAAAGAGAGATATAGAACACAAAAGTGCAGAGCACAAGAACCGAGACATTGTCAGGATAAATTCCCGAATGCGTACATGCACATACACACATACACACATACACACATACACGACACCCAAGAAAAAGAGGACAGCACATCACGTCGAACCCGTTGTTGGCTTGCAGGACGCGTTTCGCGGAAAGAAAGAATACAATTTTGCCGAAATAAAGAGAGAAAAAGACGAGGACAAGAATGTGAAACAACGAAAGGGTGGGAGCACAAAAAAGAGTCAAGGATGAACACGAGATATGCCACAGACATGTGGGTGGATGGAAAGGCAAAGGGAAGAAGGATACAGGCGCACAAGCTGTAAAGGCTACACAAAACGACAGAGACAAGCGAGTCAAAGGTCAAGTCACTCAAAGTCCAAGCCTAAAGTAAGAAGAACAGACGACCAGAAAACCAGAAAACCAGAAAAGGAGGAAACAGAAAAAGCCCCCAAATTGACATGTCTCGCCCGGGTTTCTGGCTTTTCTAATTATCTGGTTCCTGGTGTGGCTTTGTCTCGCAGCTCGTCGAGATACATTCTGTAGCTGGTCAGTGCCATTTTAATGATACATTTGTATGTGACGCAGTAAAAAAAGATCCCGCAATAGGTCTTTGACACTTGAGAGCTGTCGACGTGACACGAAGCACGTCCGCGGCAAGCACCAGCCAAAGAATTCAAAATCATATGAGGAGGAGGACTGCAATCGGTATGTAGCCGTCGCGTCGGAGAAAAAAATACGGGAGATTATAAAAAAAATGTACATTGTGCTGCGACGAAAGGTTGAACGCAAAGGACGATAAAAAAGTGAATCAACATGAGGGAGCACAGAACAGTTTCAAAGTATTTATTGACTCTGTTTCTGCCACTTTTGTCTCTATTTTTGGTCTGTGTCCACTTCAAATTTACACGCTGTTGTGCATTTTCCGCTGCTGAAAGAGCCTCTTATTGTGTTCTTCGAGATCGAGTAGATGGGGCACTTTATCCAACTCCACGATGATTTACCCCAAGTATTTAAAAAGAATAAATTGTGCCAATCGGGCATAACGTCAATAGTGTAGGAGTCTACACATTGCTGACTGCAGCATCGCATGCACCGACATGCCGTGCGCGGCACGTGTTTTAGGAGAAGTTGAGGGATCAAAGTTCTGTCACTTGAGGAAGATGATCGGCTAGAGTTGCTGATTCGTCTTTGTCCTTGGTTTTGCAGGGCAAAGTTTGCATGCACATTAATCCACGAACCCCGCCGTTGAAGACCGTCTTCATTGCCAGTATCAAAACTCGTGGCTGGAAAGTGTGAAGAAGAAGAGACAAAAAGGCAGGACCACATTGCAAAACGACTACGCAAAATCTTACATGTCATTTTTTGAGATGTCGTCGCCTCGTTGCGCAAAGAGAATGGTTAGCCAACCGGAAGACATTTTTGTGGCAGCCGGAACTGATGAGGCAGCGTATCCAAGAAAAGCTCGCTGTATCTCCCTTATTTGTCTTGATTTTGTTCCCTTCGTCACATATCTTGTGCCTCACGCTGGCCCCCCAACAGTGACTGTCGGTAGCCGTCACGTTTCCGTCTCGGCTCGATAGTTCTCCTAGCTGCATTGTCTCGCATCTTTCTCTTCTGACTGCTGCTCCTCCTTGAAGTCCTCCAATACTGTTTCTTCTTCCCGTTCTGTCGGTAGTCGCTCCATTCTCGTGTCTCGCCTACTGGCATACTGTCATGTCGCGAGAGACAAGGACACGAGGGAAGGCTTGAAAGAAAGTCGTGGGCTATAGGTGAGAAGGATAGGCTGCTGAGCGTTGTCAGTAAACTGCTGGGCCTTTGAAAACTGTTTGGCTTCTTGGACTTTCTCGGCGTATGTGCTCCGACGTCAACATTTACGAAGAAGGGGCTACTAACAAAAGTCTTTGAAAGTCTACACTTGAAGTACGGTATAGCAAAACGTCGGTAAACGCTGAGTGGGCTTGGAAAAAGAGAAACTTTGTAATTGTAGAAGAGCATTGATATCTAGACGTACAGAAAATTCAAAAAAACAGTAAACGCTGTCTGCCTCACCCCATTTTTATAAACTTGAAAGAAAAAGCCATTCCTCCCAAACCATTTTGTACAATTCCCAAAGGCTCCTGGACTGGCAAATAAACAAACAAAACAAAGAAAGCCGGGCAGATAAACAGAAACCGAAAAGAATAGCAAAACCAAAGAGAAATACAAGCAGGGAATTAAAGATGTCCTCTTTCGGGAGACATCCCGTAAAACAGTGTGCAAAAGAACTATGCTTTTCTTCTTTGCACGACTCACACCAGAAAAAGAGATGACTTCATAGTGTGATAGGTCGCCTACAAGAAGGCCATCCAGAGGACATCGCTCATAGCCAGATTGACGGGGTTGGTGGCCTTCGCTATGAGGTCAATGACCGTCTGATATGCGGGCAGGTTGCCGACCGGTGTGTGTGCCAAGCTAACAGCACGCTTAGTGACAACGTCGACGTTAGCTTGTACGGCGCGGCGGAGCTTATCCTCGGTCATGGCCTGTGCGTGGCGGTTGCTCGTGAACCAGTAGACAATCTCGTCGCGGACAAACAGCGTCAGCGCATACGCCAATTCTTGCTCGGGATCGGCAAGGCTGCGGGCAATGGCCATAATGGAGCAGCTGAAGATGCCCTCGACCGCGAGCGGGCCCATGAGGGCTTGCAGGTTGGGCGTGAGGCGGAACGGCACAGGCTCGGGGTTCTTGAAGTAGGGCTGGGCGGCAGGCATAAAGGGCATGACCTCGGCGCTCCAGACATTGCCCGTGCCGCGGCCAATGTTGATCTTGTGCGGGTAGCGCTTGTCGGCGCACAGAATGTACGTCATAAAGGTTGTCGCGGCGTACTGGTAGGCGAAGCGGCGGCGGAACAAGAAGTAGTCGCCAAAGTCGGGGAACGTGCGCTGGAAGTAGTTGATCAGGACCGTGTTGGGCACCATGCGCGCCTGGATGGCTTCGAGGACCTCGGACCGCGCGCCCATCGCCTGTTGATCGTTTTGTTTGGTAGTCTTGTTGTCGATCAGGACGGCCAGCTTCTCCATAGTGTGAATGGCCGCGTCGTCCTTGGAGAATCCGTTCTCGCGACAGTGCTCTTCGTAGATGGTCTGCATCGACACGTAAGACGGGTCGTCCTGCACCAGCCGGATATGCTGGGCTACGGGGACGACCAGCGGCAGCGTGAACTGCAGATCGCGCCGGCGGCTTTCCTTCTTGTGGCTGAGGCGCTGGTTCAGCTGGCGGAACAGCTGCAGAGCCCGCTCTTCGCGGCGGCAGTTTCTGGCCGTGGGCTGCTGCACGGCAAAGGGGTGGATGCTGCCGTCGTGGCCGCGGATCCGGATGCGGCGGTGGCTAACGCCCACAGTACGGATCAGCTCAACTTGGGGGATAAACCGGTCGATGCGGATAAAGTCCGAGTTCTTGTCCTTGAGCTGAAGGTACTGGCCGGGGATTTCAATGTCGTCCATCTTGAGGTAGCGGAACTCGCACAGGTGCGGCGAGAGCTGCTCGAGCGGCACCTTGTTGGAGCGGCGGTCCAGCTTGTCCTCAAACTTGTTGCGCCACTGGCGCAGGTTCTGGATGTACTCGTACATGGTGGGCCGAACGGCAACAAACTCGGCCTCGAACATGGGGCGGATGTGCGCGGGCAGCACGGTCTCGGCGAATCGCATGATATTGGACTCGGTGGCGGTGGGGAGCTTGACGTCCTTGCTGTACGATGTCGGCGAGCGGCTAATATACGACATGGCGTCGTTCAAAAGGGCCACAATAAGGCGGTAAGCGTCCTCGTCTGGCGGGCACTTGAGATGCTTCTGGATCTGATCGATAACCGTCTCCATGGATAGGGCCAGCAGAGGGAACGACGACTTGAGCACCACCAGAATCTCTTCCATATAGTCCCATGGATGGCGCTTGCCGGCGTTGGCCTGGGCCTTGCTGGCGGCGGCAGCAGCAACTACAGCAGCGGCGGCGGCGGCCGGCGACCCGTCGCCCACGACCTTGGATTGCTGGGCGAGACCGTTGGGCGCGGGAGTGGCTGAGCCAGGGCGAGCAGGCGTGCCTGCAGCAGCAGCCGGCGTTGTTGCAGCAGGCGCAGGTGTTGGCGGTGGCACGGGTGTCGCGGCAGCACTATTGCTCTTGGCAGCCGCAGCCGTAGCAGTAGCAGTAGCAGGACCCTCGGTGCCTGCTTCAGTCTTGATGACGGGAGCGGGCGTGCCGGATGCAGATGCGGGCGTGGCTGCATTGGTGGCGGTGGCAGCAGGAGCAGTTGGAGCAGGCGTGCCAGAAGCACTTGCAGGAGCAGCAGGAGCAGGAGTAGTGCCAGCAGCAGCAGCAGCCGGTGCGGGTGTCGGTGTCCCTTCAGCAGCGCCATTGGCGGTGCCTGGCCGGGATGCACCCCCCTCGGTTTTGGCGGTGGCCGGCTGGGGTGAGGGTGTCTGCTTGTTCTGCTGCTGCGGCGACTGTGTGGCCGAGGTCGGGACGGGTGTTCCAGAGGCAGCAGCCGCAGCAGCGGCCGCCGTTCCGGCCGCGGTCTTGGCCAGCGACGGCGAGGCACTGCCCTGCTTGGCGGCGTTGATGGTAGCTTGAGCAGCGGCGGCAGCTTGAGCAGCGGCAAGCTGGACATTCTTGGCCTCGCGCGCCTCCTGGTTCTTCTTGATCTGGAGCATGTCCTCGCGGCTGGTGCGCAGCACAAAGTACAGCGCCTGCGGGTAGGTCTTGGCAATCTCGAGCAGAATCTCGTGCGTGCGCGGCGCCTCCTTGTGGTTAAGACCCGACAGCAGCTGCGGGATGAAGGTGATCCAGTACCAGGTGGCGATCTCTCCCTTGAAGTCGTCGAATCCGCCGGCAATGGTTCCCTGGGCATCGTCGAGGCTGAGCAGCCACAGGATGCGCGAGATGAGCTTGCGCACCTTGGCGTTCTTGTAGCTGGCCGACGCCTGGAGGTAGCACGTCAGGGCCTGGCGGGCGACGGTGTAGTTGGTCGGCTCGGCCTGGAAGATGCGGTCGTTGAAGAAGCCCCACTCGGCCCACGCCTTGGCCGTCGTGATATCGTAGTGCAAGGCGGTGCCAAAGGCCACGTTGGCGTCTTCCTTTTGGTTGAGCTTCTCGAGGAACATGCCCTTGAGCGTGTAGAACTCGGCCTTTTGCGGTGCATTAAAGTAGTTGAGGTTCGTGTTGTTGATCACGTCCAGGCCGCTCGTCAGCTCGTCAGGGTTCTGGAAGTGGCACTTGGCCTGCTCGCGCAGCTTCAGGAACGCCTCTTGGATCTCAATGTTGGGCAGGGTGTAGATTCGGCCCAGCTGGTTGATGCACACTTCCGACAGGTCGTGCTTGCGGGCCACGTGCGCGAAGCGGTTGATGATCCAGGCAGTCTCGTGGTAGCCGCGATAGGCGAACGATGATCCGCCCGCCGGCTGTCCGCCGTTGGCTGGCTGCGGCAGCAGGTTGAGGTAGGTGCTGTTAATCAGATTGAAGATGTGCTGGCGCCAGGTAACCAGGTCCTGCCAGGCCAGGATGTCGTCCCACATGTTGGGCAGCCGGTCGCGCCACGACCCGAGCAGCAACTTCAGCTCCGCTGACTTGGCGTCGAGGTTTGCAAACACGGTCGTCGACAGGCTGTTGCAGATTATGCTGGCGTCGTGGAGCTCGACCATGAGCTGGAACTGCTGCATCAGCGGGATGTGCGCGTTGGTCAGGCGGCGCGGCAGCTGGTGCCACTTGCGGATCGACAGCTGGATCGCCTCGTCCGTCGACCGGTTGAAGTCCTGTATCGTGTCCTGCTTGTGGTGGAAGCGCAGCAGGCTCATAAACGACTGGAAGAACGTGCGGCGCGGCGTCGGCGCGTCCATGACGCCCTTGATCAGGCCCTCGAGCTGGTCGCGGCTCGTCTGCTCCTGCCACATGTCAAAGTTGCGCCACGCGCACTCGAGCAGCAGGTCCTGGAAGTTCTCGTGCTTGGCAAAGTCCTGCAGAATGTCCCACTGCTGCAGCTTCTGCGCGCAAATCACCCAGTGGTCCTCCCAGAGCATGTACTCGGCCTGCGAATAGGGGACAACGCTCGTCCGCGCCTTGACTTGCGCCGCCTCGTACATGCGCTGCGCCTTGTCCCACATGCCGTTCTGCTCGTACGACAGGCCCGAGTTGGTCTCGAGGAAGCGGCAGCGCCGCCGCCACGTGCCGTAGAACAGATCCTCCTCCTTGAGGTCCGCATACAGCTCCACCAGAGCGTCCAGGTTGCTCTCCCGCACGCGCGCCGAAGCGACCTCGGGGAAGATGGCCGAACGCTCCAGCTGCGTCAGCGCCACGTACCACACGTCAAAGATACGCGCGAGGTGCTTCATGACGTGCGGCGGGATCTTGCAGTCGGGCCAGGCGCGCGATGCGCCCGCCAGCAGCGCCTGGATCACGTTGGGCCGCTTGTCCATCTGCCGATTGTGGTAGTCCTTGGTGAGCAGGCCCACAAGACCGCGCTCGAGCTCGGGCCGGTCCTCGCGCAGCGTCGCGCCCCAGAAGAGCGGGAACAGCATCACCCACAGGTCGTTGGCGGTGGTGTTGTCCGTGTGCTGCAGCTGCGTAAGGGGCTCGAGCAGATCGCGCACTTTGACGTCCGCCAGGCTGGCCACGTGCTTGCGCAGGCCCACCATCAGCGTCTCGTACTTGTCGTCCATCATCAACTCCGGCTCGCGCGCGTCCTTGCTGTAGATGCCGTAAAGCTGCGACAGGGTCTGGACACGAATGTCCTCGGGGTGCAGCTGTGCGGCAGCATTCATCTCGACGGCGCCCATCAGCAGGTGTGACGCCTGGGCCAGCCAGAAGGTGTCGGCCAGCATCTCCCAGTTCTGGTCGGTGATGACAAACATGAGACGATCGCTGGCGGCCTTGGCCAGGCTACGGCTGAAGACGTTGAGGAAACGGTTGCGCGTGTCGACATCCTGGGCGCGTGTGCCGATGAGGAAGGCGTGCTCGAGGCGCACAGTAATCTCGGTGCGTGCAATCTTGGGGTCTTCGTAGATGCGGATGACGAGGTCGAGGAACTTTTGCAGCATCGTCAGGTCCGGCCGGTGCTCGAAGCCCAGCATCTTGTGCAGCACTGCCGTCTTCTCCTTGAGCGTCGGCCACGTGCCCTCCGACTTGAACACCCAGCCCTCAACCATGTCGAGGATCTTGGTGCACAGGCCAATGTGCTGCGACTTTTCCACCAGGTTCGCCAGCACACTCAGGAACGGCCGCCGGTTGTCGCCGAGCGTCTCGATGCGCTTGGCGGCGACGTCGATCGCCTTGATGATAAGGCCCGTCTGGATCTCCAGGTTGTAGGGGGTCATTTCGGCGGCGGCGGCAGCCGGGTCTTGCTGCTGCTGCTGGACACGGGCATGGTGCGGGTTGTTGGCAATGGTGGCCATGAACGCGTAGTGGGCCAGGTGCTCGCGGCCCAGCTTCGACTGCAGCGCCTTGAGGATGGCAGGGATGTGGGTGTCAATGGCCGTCGAGCGGCGCGCCGCAAGCGACCACAGAATGTTGATGCCGGCCATGTAGTTGTTGGCACCGAGCGTCTCCGTGGCAATGTTGGACAGGAACGTGACAAACTCGGACGGCTGCTGGGTCTCAGACTCGCCCTCAGCGTCAGCGTCCTCCATCTGCACGTCCTCGGGCACCGTCTCGAGCACACGCGCCACAATCGACTTGAGCTTGCGGCCGTCGTCGTGGTCGGTCGTCTCGGTGTGCAGGCAGTCCTGGACCTCGGGGTTGTCCGACTTGAGACTGCGCTCCAGGATCTTCTGGATCACCTCAATGTTGGCCACGATCCACTCGTCCGTCTGAAAGTTGAGGATCACGCGCACGACCTGCAGCATGTTGATAATGTTGTTGATAAACTTGTCCTCGGTCTCCTTCTCGGGCTGGTCGTTGGTGAGGGCCTGCGATGTCTTGTCGCTGGCAAGGACGACGTCGGTCGCGCTGGACTGCAGCTCGACGTCGTTGATGCCCCAGTAGCGCGGCTGCAGCAGGTTGTAGAGCAGAGCCATCGACCGCTTGCACATGTCGCTCCACGGGTTCGGCGACTGCTGGGCCAGCGCGCTTGGGTCCTTGGGCTTGGACGACGGCAGCTCATAGCGCTCGTTAAGCTGGGCAATGAACTTGACCAAGAAACGCAGCATCTTCTGGCGGCCGATCGCCGGCACCTGGTACTCCTTGACAGGCGCCGCCGGCTGGCTGTTGTTGTTCTGGCTGCCGCCAGACGGCGAGCCACCCGACGACGGGTCACCGGGCTCGTCGCCTTCGAGGCGGCGCTTGCGTGATAGCGGGGATGCCGAGGTGGCACGGCCAGCCAGGGGCGAGGACGAGCCGGCGCCCGAGCCCGCCGCGCCCGAGCCGGCGCCGCCATTGGCCGACGCCGATGCCGACGTCCCGTTGGCTTCTTCAATCGGCTTGCCCTCGACACGGCGGTACTCCCACTGCCAGATGAGCCACATGAGGTTCAGCGCGAGCCGCTTGCTCTCGCTGGAAGCATTGGCGGGACTGGCGACACGTTGCAGCGACAAGATGATGAGCATGGTGAACTTGTCACGCGACTCGTAAAAGAGGTCCGGGTGGCGCACGAGGAACTGGAAGATGCTGCTCGTCTGCTGGGCATTGTGGCTCTCCTCGGCAAGGATGCGGCGCGGCGCGGCGGCCCAGACAGCAGCATTGCGGTCGCCGCCGTCTTTAGCGTTGAGTTTGAGGCGCTTGGGCAGGACGGGCGCAATCAGCTCCAGTGCCTGGCTGACAAGTGCACGGCCCTCGCTCTGGTTGGTCTTGAGCAGCGAGTAGTAGACCTGTGAAACGATCTTGACAGGCGTGTCGTAGTGTGCAATAAAGTAGCCGAGCACAACGTAGGCAGCGTTCTTGTTCATAGCGTCGTCGTTGCGGATGTATGTCCAGCCAAACTTGATAATGTCCTTGCGCAGGTCCTGCAAGATGACGTGATGGTACTTGACAAGGATAGCCGTCAGCTGCATCACCTCCATGCGCGTGTAATCGACACCGCCCACGGCAGCCGAGGCGGCGTCGTCCTGGCTGTCGACCATGTTGGGCTTCCAGATCTTGTTGCTGATCGACTCGATAATCTGCTTGTCAGCCAGCAGCGGCGAGCCCTTGTCCTTGTCCTTCTCGCCCAGGCGGTCCCAGTGGCGCATAATGTCCATGGCGACAATGGGGTTGACCATGTTGTGCAGCAGGTACGACTTGGTCTTGTGGCTGGCCTTCTTGCCGGCGTAGACCTCAAGGCAGCGCAGCACCAGCGAGCGGCAGAAGTCGACCGACTCGCTGCAGACAATCTTGTTGTAGATGTGGGCATGGAAGGCAGGCGTCGCGCGCAGCTCCTCGGCCGTGACGCACTCGACCAGGCTGAGCAGCATGTCCGTGTCGTCGACGTGCATGTCCAGGTACTTTGTCAGGATGGCCATGAGCTGCTCGGCGGCCTGGTTAGCGGCCAGGCGCAGCTCCGGCGGGTAGGCATTGGCGCGCAGGCGCTCCTCGAGCGTCTTGGCCACCGACTTGAGCCACGCCAGGTTCTCCTTCTTCTCCATCCAGGAGACGGCTGTGCTCTGGCCGACAGACAGAGAGTACAGGATGTGCACGGTGTTGATGACGGCGACGAAGCGCGTGTCCTTTTGCTCCTCGACAATGGTGTTGCAGCTCTTGATCAGCTCCTCGGCATGTGCGTTACAGTAGTCGCGGATGGCCTGACTCTCCGGGTCCTGCAGGGCTTGGGCGAGGAACCGGCCGTAGCGCAGCTCCTCGATGCGGCTCGTGAGCATGTTGCAGCACTCGTCGGCGTAGCGGTTGAGGTACTTGTAGACGGGCGCGCGCAGCGGGCTGTGGTGGGTGCGCCGCAGCTTCTCCTCAAGGTCGAGAACAGCATCGATGATGCGCTCCTTGTACATGCGCGCGGCATCCGGCAGCAGCGGGAAGATACCAAAGACACCGACAATGGTGTTCATCAGCACGCTCTGCTCGTACAGCATAAATGACACCTGCTGGATCTCCGTGGGCAGCGCGAGCTTGCCGACGTGATCGAGCAGGCGCGAGCCAATCTCGACCTTGAAGTAGTTTGTCAACAGGCGCAGCAGCAGGGCGAGGTTCTCGAGGTTGCTAGGCGTCAGACGCTTCGCGTCCTGCAGACTGGCAAGGACGGGACGCAGACCCTGCTGAAGCAGGTCCTTGGGCAGCTTGCTAGTGTACATAAGGACACGCTTCAGGGCCTCGTTGGCAGCCTCGCTGGTCGGGTCTGACTCGGCATACAGGCGGCTGAAGAACATGGACACAATCTTGGCACGGGCGACGCTGGGCTTGTTGTCCTTGTTGCGCTGGTACTCGTCGAAGCCCATTGCCGTGCTCAGGATGCGAATGCAGGCCACACGGAGCTCGACAATGTGGTTGTGCGTGCGGAACTCGGCCGACTTTCCGGCCAGCGACGCGTCGCTCGCATCTGACAGGGCCAGTGCCTCGGTGAGCAGGCGGTCGACATTCTCGTCAATGGGGACAAAGTCGGACTTGAGCGTCAGGAAGAAGGTCAGGGCGTCGATGAGGCCGATCTGGATAGCAAACGGCAACGCGCGCAGTGGCTTCTGGAACAGCGGCAACAACAGACGCTCCTTGTGGGGCTCAATAATCTCCCAGACCTGGGCGCCGATGTTCTTGGCGATCTGCTCGAGCGAACTTTTCGCGGTGCTGCGGACATGCTTGTTCATGTGCGACAGCTCCAGAGCCAGCAGGTTGCAAGTCGTCGGCAGCAGGCGCGCGCGGGTGCTCTTAGGACCCGACGGTGCAGTGGGAGCTGCGGTCGACGTTGCCGCTACTGCTGCTGCTGCTGCTGCTGCTGCTGGCGGCTGTGGCGTGGATGCTGTCGCCGGTGCGGGCGTCGACTGAGGTGTGGACTGGGGCGCGGGTGATGCCTGCGGCGGCTGGGGTGTCTGCGAGTTACGCTTGCTGTCCTGCTGGGCCTGGGCGTGTGCATGGTCCTTGACAGGGATCACGTCGTCCTTGGTGAGGCCCTTGGTGACGCGGTCCAGGAGCACCTCGAGCGTCTTCTGGGCAAGACGCATAGTCGTGTCGGGCAGATCTGGCGGCATGTCCTTCACGACAAACAGAAGGGCCCTAATAAAGTCCATTTGTACGGAATCGATCCATGCCTCGCCAAGGTCGACTTCGGTGAGCAGGGTGTGAATACCGAGGCAAGCGCCGGTCTTGAGGAACCACTCTTCGACGTAGCAGCCGTGCGTGAATGTGGACGACAGGTGGCCAAAGAACTCGAGAACGTGGACGTGGCTTTCGGAGCCGAAGATGGTGGCAGCCGTCTCAAACATGACACGGATGGCGCGCTGGGCGGCCTCACGGACCTCGGGCAGCATGGAGGCGAGCGAGTCCAGCAGGGCATCGGCAAGAATGTGCGCGTCAACGACCAGTGGTCCCTCGCCGGTGGTAGCGTTGAAAGTCGTGTTTGCCTTCTTTGCATTCACAAGCGTGCGACCGACATCGAGCACAACAAAGTGGCGGCAGATGTTCATCAGGAACGCATCAGCCTCGTCGCACAGCTCCGGAATCGACTCAGCGTACAAGAGCGCCTTGAGCAGGCGCGTCAGGACCTCCTCCTGGTCACGCTTCTTGGCGACCGAACGGTCACGGTGGATCTCCTCAAAGGGACCCAGGTCGACGTCAAACTTGCGTGCAATCAAATCCTGGGCCTGCAGACGGACGAGACGGGGTAGGTCCTCGGGCAGGTTCTTGTCGAAGCCGATGCGGATCTTGATCTGTGCCTCGATCATCTGCAGAGCCTGCTTCTTGTAGTAGGCGTCGGACTGCTTGGGGATGGGACCCTTGACAGGCTTGCTGGGCACCTCCATGATCTTTTGGAGAGCAAGCTCCAGACCCAAGTCGGCATTGAAGGCGCGGTCCTTCTTGGAGCCGACAAGGCGCACGTCGAAGCTCGGCACGTCGTCAATGTACTGCTTGAAGGTCAGGGGTAGGTGGTCGGTCATGTGCTTCCGGTTGCGGCCGCCGAGCTTGCCAAGAATACGCATCGCGGTATGAGCGTGGAAGTGGCTGTAAGGGTGCGGGCGCAGTTGGTCGTAGAGGGCGGGCATGAGCTCGTCCAGTACCGGTGCCATGAGCGGGTCGAGGTATTCTGCGGTGAGGTTGTCCACACACAGCTCGAGCGTACGCAGTCCCTGGCCTATCATATCGGATCCAGCGCGCAGGGCGGCGACGAGTGGGCGCATCAAGAAGTTGAGGTGTGGCAACAGGTTGCTTAGCCGTGCGGGGACGGTGAGACACAGCTCGACGTACAGGTCGCGCTCGACTGGCTTGCGGGCGGCCAGCAGCAGGTTGTTCAGGACGTCCAGCAGCATCTCAAGAAGTGGCAGGATCTGCTTGTAGAGGTGCTCAAACTTGCCACCTCCGATGCTACGGAAGAGCGAGCGGAGCAAAAAGAAGTAGTTCATGGGCTCCTCGGCGTGGGTCGACAGCTCGACAGACTTGCTGATAATGTCGACAACGTACGGCAGCAGAATCTGCTCGTTTTGCGACGCAAACAGCGTGACGGCCATAAACGCCAGCTTGAACATGCGGAGAAGCACTGACGCCTTCTTGACGTCGGCCAGACCAACCTCCTCAACGTGCTCCATGAGGAAGCGCAGCAGCATGCCGCAGAAGGTGGGCGAGGTGACGTCGCTCGCCAAAAAGAACTGCGGGATGTGCAGCAGGGCTGGGTGCTCGAGGGTCATTTCAAAGAGGTGCGGCACCTCGTGCTCAAAGATCTCGTTGAAGGTGGCCGGGTCGATGACGTGGAAGACAGTAGCAAACATTTCGAGAAGGTCCTTCTCCTCCTTGCTGCTCGAGGCCATGTAGAAGTTGGCCATGTATTCGACAGTCGACGCATAGTGGGCCTCGGTCGAGTTCTTGTCCTTGACGCCCTCGTAGTACCGGAAGACACGAGCACCTTCGCGCAGCAGCTTGACGATGACCTGGACCTCCTCGGCGTTGAAGCCGCTGGCGACCTCGGACCAGCCGGGTGGCGCAATGGCCGGGTCGATGGCGGGTGCCTGGGCACAGGCGCGCAGCTGGAAGACGGTATTCCGGAGGCCGTGCATCAGGGTCTTGAACAAGAACTTGTTGTCGACCACCGGGTCATGGCCCCGCTCACGCGCGTTGATCAACTTGATGGGCATGGCGGCAGTGAAGATGTCGATCTCGTCCCAGGCGGGTGCCGTGGCGTCCATGTCGGCCAGATAAGTCTCGGAGAAGGCGGCGGTGCCAAGGGCCGTCGGTGACGAAGCAGCCTTGCGCTGCTGATCGGCCTGCTGGCGACGCACGTCGGCGGACAGCTTGACGGCATTGTTGTACTGGCGGTTCATGGAGGCGAACTTGTCGGCAATGGCGTTGAGGATGGTCACCAGCAGATAGCGCGCCTCAACCTTGTCTTCCATCTTGGCGATGCACTCAGCCATGTTCAAGAGCAGCTTGGCGCTCATAGTCTGGAAGCTCGTGCCCGGGAAGTCGTCCAGCAAGTTGCGTGTGTAGATAGCGACGGTTTTGCGGATGATTGGCGGCTTGAGATGATCACGGACGTGGTGGATCAGATCCGCCAGCATACTGTATGCAAGCGGGCGCATGGTCTCGTGGACGGTCAGGCCGTCGCCCATGAGTGTGCGCTCGTCGAGGAACTGCTCGATGACGCTGACAAAGATCAGCCGATAGTTAAAGTTAATAATATGGCGGATCGCGACGATGAGCTCCTTGCGGGCCGCAGCCTTGTCGCGCGGGCAGTCGCGCAGCAGGCGGACAATGGTCGATGGAAGTGCCGGCAGGAAATCGGCCATGAGGTCGGCATGCTGGCGCAGCGCATACGCCAAAAAGCTCATCATCTTGACCTTGAGGATGATGTAGTCGCCGTAGCTCGTCTTGTTGCGAATGAGAGGGCCCATGCCGAAGAAGTTGGCGCCGCGGGCATTAGCCTCGGCGTGTGCGCGGTCTTGGGCCTTGGGATGTGTGCTGAGGACGGCCTTGATGACCGGGATAAAGGGTTTGATATTGTTGAGCGAGCGGTACATTTGGAAGATGCTGACCACAATAATGGGGCACTCGGCAATGACCTTGAACGACTGCATGCCCTTGAGCAGCGGCCGATCGACCTCGGGCGAAGTGCCCGCAACCGGTGATCCGGGAGGATGTGATGGCCCTGGCGTCGAGGGGGCTGCTGGGTCGCTCGCTGCTGCTACTGCTGCTGCTGCTGCACCGCTGTTGCTAGAGCCGCCGCCGCCGGCCGCTGCTGCTGGGCCGTCAGCCTGCTCATTGTCGAGCTGACTCTTGACAATGAGCTCCGTCTGATCAAACAGGTCCTTGACAAGACCAAGGAACGCCTGGGCCTTGGCACCACAGACCTTGTGCTGGTGCCGCAGAATGTCGCAGACGGTCTTGATGCACAGACAGGCATTGTCTTCATTGTCGGTGCGGATGAGGCGGGAGAGCAGGTCGATGGTCTCTTCGGCGTAGGGCTCGAACGGCTCGGGCGGCGTGGGGATGGAGGGAAAACGGTGGATGATCTCGAGCATGCAGTTGCGCAGTTTCTGTTCGGGCGACGCGCTCTGGAAGCTGGGAGCGCCGTTCAGAATACCGATAATGACGGGCATGACCTTTTTCAGAAACTGCGGGTAGACCGGCCCGGATGTGTAGTGGTCGAGGTGGTCGCGTAGCGTGACGGCGGCCTCGAGCTTGTCCTTGGCGGCCAAGTCGACCGTCGCCAGCTGGCGGAGGATGTTGTCAATGACGCCTGCGGAAGCCATGTTGGCGGTCGGGGGGGGAGGTCGGCCGCAAACAACCCGATCGAGAGGGCGATGTGGGCGACGTGGGCGGCGTGGAGGAGGCGGTTGCGTGCGACGCGAGACGGTCGTCAGAAACCTATCTTGCCCCCATGCGTGAGGAGAGGGGGAGGAGAGAACCGTCGGCTGGCAGTGGTCGGATCTATCGGACGAGTGTCGCTGGGTTGATTGAGCCGAAAAATGAGGCTGAAATATGTGGTGATGGTGATAGTCGCGAAGATGTAAAAAAGCTAGACGCGAAAAAAGGGAGCCTCGAAAGTAGATTGTGTATACGAAAGTCGTCGAGAATTGATGGGTATATTGATTCGGAGGGTATCGTGCAAGGTAAAAAAGGCCAATCCGTGTGTCGGGCGGATATCAATGATGTGGCCGTAGATTGGTAGGAAAGGGGGTGGTGGGAGAGGTGGGAAATCAAAAACAAACGAGAGGTCGAAAAACACAGGAAAGGCTTTGGGAGGAAGGAGCGAAAAGTTGCAAAAGTGTAAGTTGCGACGCGATGCCACGCTCTACAGGCTTTTTCGCCTGCGCGCAGGTGGCCACTAAACTCACAGTCTCCAGGCACCCCAATTGAGTGAGAATTAGCGGCTCTGGCGCATCAGCCTCGCCTCCTGTTCAGTGAATGCGCAGACGCAACAGATGGTGATTGAGGATACGATACAGCCTCAAAATGCAAGAAAAGGGCATTTTTGGACTTCTACACTTTTCCTCTCTCATCTGCATCGTTTTACTCCTAAAAAATAGAATGTTGTGACAAACTACGTGCTGCTTGATATTCACTACTGACTGTTATTCACTAACTGTGCAAATATCCAAAATGGGCACCATCGGCCGTCCCTGGCTCCTGCCGCTAGCCAGCCTCTTTTTCCAATGGAGAAAACACATTTGCGAGGGAAAGAGCTGGAGACGAGCTTTGCTTAGACTTGGGGAACCAGGAGAGGAGGAAAGAGAAGGAGAGCGAGGGAGGTGGGCGATGGTCCTGCCAAAACCTTTTTGCGCTAGGCAACGGCAGAACAAAAGTCCGTTTGGAATGGCAAAAACTGGGGTCCCTGGATGGGCAGGGGGTCCACAGGGGCACAAGTGACCAATCAGCGCTTCAGGCACCGGCTGTCATCAACCAGTCGTCCCAAAACGGCAATTGTGCCTGTGTTACTGAAATGTCGCTCGCTTTTGTTCAGTCTTGTGAATCGTGATGCAAGACCTCTGATGCAAGTGATGCAAGCCATCGCTCAAGCTTTTCGGGAGCTTTTTATAGACAAAAGACAATTTTTACTTTACTGTTACAACATTACTTTGTCACGGGTCGATGCATGTTCAATTTACGAGGCGATATTTGGCTTTTTTGAATGATTTTTTTTGAACTGAAAAACAAAAAGTTTCTGTTTTTTTTTTCTGTGTCTGTTTTGTAAAAAATGTTTCTGCAACCCGGCCCAAGTCGACGCTCAGCGTAATTTTTTTCGAGTTGGGGTGTTTTTCGCCGGAGGAAGCGTCTGGTATCAAGAGGGTGTTGTAAAAGAGGGAAGAAAAAAGAATGTAAAAGAAGTGAAGAGAACAAGAAGACGAAGAAAGAAATAAAAAACACAGAAAAGGTCATGTACAAAGAATGAAGAGAAGGGAAGAAATGTGAGAATAGAAGAAAACCACACACAAAATGCTAAATGTTGTTACATGCTACCGCTGTAGATCCCAAGAAAGAGAAAGAGGAACCAATGAAAATGAATCATACCCAAGAAAGAGTTTGTCTACACACCTTTGTCACCACCTTTTTTTGGCGTTGAACACAACCACAACCGCTTACGCACGGAAGCGCAGAGCGACGCGGCGGGACTTGCGGCCCGCAACGATGTTGATGGCGGCGCTCTGACCACCTGTGCAGGTCGTGCCGGCAGCCAGGGGCTGGACGACGGACCAGACACCGCTGGCGCACTGCTGGAAAGAGTCGCCCAAGCAGTTCCAGGTGCCGTCGGGAGAGCAGGCAGAGCCAGCAGTCTCGGCGGAGCCAGTGGACGTGGACGAGGTCGTCGAAGAGCTGCTAGTGGCGGCGGGAGCAGCAGCGCTGGAAGTGGCAGCACCGCCAGCAGCGGCAGCAGCAGTGGTGGTCGAGGTGGCGCTGGTGGTCGTGGTAGAGGCACCAGAAGCGGCAACAGCGGCAGGAGTGGTGGTGGCAGCACCACCACCGGCAGCACCAGAAGTACCGACAGTGACAAAGACACCGCCGGGGACGGTAGAAGTGCCAGCAGCACCGCCAGCAGCAGCAGCCGAGGTGGTACCGGCAGCAGCAGCAGTGGTGCCAGAGCCCGAGCCAGAGCCCGAGCCGGAGCCAGACGAGCCAGAGCTGCCAGTGGCAGCAGCGCCAGCAGCCTGGCAGCCCGTACCGGTGGGCGTGGAGAAGGCCGAGGTGGCGCCGTTCATGGAGACGACGTCGCTGCCGGGGTTGGGGAAGAGCAGGTCAGTGCTGTCAACGGTGCCGCAGCCGTTGCCGACATTGGCGACGAACATGTCCGGGAGGCTGTCGAAGTTGGACTGGCTGCCCGAGGTACCGGTAAGGGTGACGGGAGCGCAGTTCATGTACATCTCACGGTTGCCAATCTTGTTGAACCAGGTCCAAGCGAGAGTGACAGAGCCAGTGGGGATGTTGTCCGGGACAGTGAAGTTGTAGGTGTAAGGGTCGGCGGCGGAGGCGTCATCGCCCATGTTGCCCGTCTGGCCCTCGGCAGGGCAGCCACCCTCGATGGAGCGGATGACCTTCCAGGTGCTGGAGGCTGAGGGGTTGGTATCGTAGGTGATGGAGACCTGGCAAGAACCGCCACCGTGGACAGCCTGGCCGGTGAACTTGAGCTCCTGCTCAGAGCCGAGAGCGTAAGAGTTGGAGGCGGAGCCGGCAGAGAGAGAGCCACCGGCAGTCAGCTGGCAGGGGAAGTTGGAACCATCAGCATTGAGAGGGGCGTTGACGACGGCAGGCGAGGAGTAAGGCTGGGGAGTGTTCATGATCATGTGGCCATGGGCCAGGGCGACCAGAGTGGCGGCGAAGAGGGAGCGAATGGCAGACATGATGAAGTTGTTGTTGTTGATTTTGATCTTGGTGATTTTGGGGCGTATGTTTGGTGAGAGTTTTCTGTAGATCGTACCGGACGATGGCGAGAAGACTGGCAAAAGTTTGGTGAGTGTCGGTTGATTTTTGGCTTGTAGGAAGCTGTTGTTTGCGGTTTGCAGTTGTTGCTGTAGTTGTGGATGAGGAGAGAAGAAAGAGAATGGAATTTGAAGCGAGGATTCGCTATATTTATGAAGAGTCTGGGTCAGCCAATCTGTGCATATTCATGAACAAGAGGGTGTAGAGGCGTAGGTGTAGGTGCGGGTGCGGGGGTGTGATGTTCGTGTTTGTGTTGTGAATCAACAAAGGACAAAAAGAACAAGATACGCCACAGGGGGTGAACAGGGCAAAATTGGCTGGGCCCTGAACAAAAGAGGAGGGATTGTATGGGTATACTCACAATGAACAAGTGAACAACGGACAAGGAACAAACGAGTTCAAAGGAACAAAGCTGGTAAATGTCAATGTGTTTGCGGAGAGAGAGAGGAGTCAGAGCTCAAAGGAAAGTGATGCACCAGGCGTGACGAAAAAAATGATAATTCAAAAAATGAATGTTTTGAAAAATGAAAATGTGAAGGAACCAAGCCTTAAGGAATGAATGCGTAACGACACTAGGTCGGGAAGATGCAGGACAAAACAAACGGTGAAGTTGAAGAAACAGAAACTGGATGAAGAGAGAAAGAGAAGAAGAGAAGAAGAGAAGAGAAAAAAGAGAGAAAAGGGAAAGGAGGAAAACCAATCTTGGCAAGAGGAGGTCGAGAGGGTCTTATATCTCGATATCTCGCGAGAAGAAAGCGCAAAGCAAAAAAAGAGGGAAGGGGGGTAGGCCAAGCGGAGGACAAGGTACGACGTACAAGTCGCCATCTGGTGGGTACGAGATGGAGTGAGTGGGCACAAAAGTGCACAGACAGTGAGAGGCGGGCGTTTGGCCAGCGAGAGAGGGGGCCTTGGAACCCAGCCGGGGTACAGGCTGCAGACAAGGGGACCCGCTTACGGCAAGGAAACGAAAGACAAAAACGACAAGAAAGACGTACAAGACCAAAAAAGACCAGCAAGCAATGCACAAGACATACCGTGTGGGAGTCTACCGAAGACAGGGAGACGTACGTTTGTAGGCCAGGCCGATGGAGGCCACGAGAGACATCACAGGCAGACAGACAGCTTGCTCAGTTTCTCAGTCTCATCAGGCGCCGTGGCTGGCAGGGCTGGAAAAGGGGGCAAGGCCGACCGGGGAAGGGATGTCATCTGCAGGGAAGACGACAAAAGAACTTGGTGACGTTCCTTGCCTACATCCCCCGTTGGCAAGGAAGACAGGGAAAAGCAAAGAAGAAAAAGAAGAAGAAGAAAGCCAAGGAAAGGAGACGAAACGAGAAACGACAGGCTGTTCCCCTCGGAGAATAGAGGATGATGACAGTGGAGAGGAGACAGGGACAAGAGAGGGAGAGGGAGCCCTGGGAGCCCTGTTCGGAGGACGTGACGATGCTGGGCAAACGATTGGGCATGGAGAGCAGAAGCATATAGAAGACAGAAGCCGGCGAGGGCCAAGAAAGAGCCCGCAAACGATGATGGGATGTTCTGTGAGTCCCACGGTCCAGGACGGGCAGGTGCAGGGCTGCTGTGCTGCAGTGCTCTTTCCCATGTCGTATGTCGTTCTGTGCATGTGCCTCCTTCCATGTTTGTCGGTCAGCGCCGACTTACAGACCAAAGAGGAAAGAGCGAGAGATCCACAGGTGGGAGGCAAAGGCAAACACGGCAGGCCCTGGAGAGTCCTCGGAGTATTCCCTGGGAATCTGGGAAGGAACGGCCAGGATACAGGCTCTGGGCGGCGCAGGTACGACGCACGCGCTGTGATACCGCCCAGGGGTTCACGACTGCGGCCAGTCATGCAGCGGCAGAGCAAAAAAAGAAGAAAGAGAAAAAAGAGGGGGAAAAGAGGAAGAAAAAGGCAACAGCTTTACTGGGCTCCTCTGAGGACAAAAAAAGAGGATTTACAGGCTGTGATAGGCCGGCGGGCAGGCCTCCCTTTTGCAGTGGCGTGTTTCAAGCGACGGGCGAATAAGCGGGCGAATAGGGGAGGGAAGGGGGAGGCCTGGGGGGCTCCAGTGCTCCTTCCAGGTACGAGCGAGTGAGGTTAAAAAGTTGAGAGAGGGGAGGAGCCCCTGACTGGTGCGACCGCACCTTCCCTTGCGCACGGGGGAGCGACCGATCGACAGCTGGAAGCGGGCAGATCTATCGTCTTTTTCTCTCTTCTACTTCTTTGGCGGTTGTTTTGTATTTTCTTGCGTGTATGTTTATCTTTTTTTTTGGTCTACTATGTGTCTTTGTGTTTGTCGGCGAACCCTTTGTTTTGTCAAAGAGGGTGTGCTGTCTCTTCTTGTGTCTCCTCCCTTTCCGGCAGACTGGTGCAAGGTACGCGATTGATTTTTGGTATATACACATATAAGTGAGAATAACAATTCAGAGGTACAACAAAGGGTCTATTTCTTTAAAGAAAAATGTTTGAATATTTATGCATCAAAAACAAAGAGACTGAAAGCCTCACCGACACGTTGAGGCCAAACCAGGTCGGCCGTTTAGAGTTAAACTTTGTGTGCATCAAACATCGCCAAGGGGACCTAGAAGAATGAGACATAAGATCTCTCCCATACTACGGTAAGCACACCTAAAAAAAAAAAAAAAAAAAAAAAAAAAGCGACAGAGTTACGTCGCCCATCCATCCATCTGCATAGGCTGCCGCTTCGGCTCATCCAGTCGATCGACCGGCGGTGGCGGCCGGACGGTGAAGCGAGGGTTGGTTGGACAGGGAGAGAAGGAGCAAAGGACGCCAGAGAGGGGAAGAGAGGGACAGACAGAGAAGGCGCGGACCAACCAGATGTTGTAAGTTTGTACCCTGGTGGAAGCTGCGGTCAATGTGCCCCACAATTCACCAAGTTCGAGAAGAGAAGAGAAAAAGGAGAGGGCCCCAATGCAGGGGTTGAGACGCAGGCACCCGCGCGCCGCCAGTAGCGCGTCAGCGCATAGCAGAGCGCCCCAGCGCATAGCAGGCACAGAATTAGTGCTGCAGAGCGCCACCTGTTACCACTGGGCTGAAAGGGCGAGCCGCCAGCACTAACGCCAGGGGCACGCGCACCTGCCAGGCACTGGCTCTGCTTGGCTGCAGAACAAGAAGGAGGAGAAAGAGGGACTGGCGAACGGCGTTGTTCATGCATGCTCTTTCCTTGGAAGGAGGCTGGCTGTTGTCCAGCTTCTTCTTTCCTGTTTGGGCAATCCCCGTGTTGTCTACGGAGTACCTCGCCCTTTCTTTGTGTCCCCTGCGAGCCTGCCTTTTCTGGTTCTTGGGTTGCTGTCTGCGATGTTCTGTCTCTTTCTCTTTGACCTGCTTCCTGTCAAAGTTGGTCAACACATGCATCTTTCTTTGCAGCACTTCAACAGCACTTCAACAGACATGGCTGATGCCGGGCCATCCATTGGCCATTGTCGATCTGGACCGCGCCTGCCGTCTTTTCACTTTTGTTTCCCAGCTGGACAGAGACATCCTGCTTCACGACTTTCAAGACAAGGAGCATGACTCTCGGGGCGTTTTTTGTCACTCCTGCATCGACCTCCATTTTTCTGAACGAGTGTTTCTCCGTGCCCGTCCCCGGTCTTGTCTTTTTGTCTTTGCCTGTTGACAGGCATCCAATTCTTCTCTTGCGGTCTTTTCTTGTCCTGTGTACGACGTACGCGCAACTCCATCAATACTCAGTAAACCCAGCAAACCCTCGTCCTCGTCAAAAGCTCGTCCCTCCATCGTGGCAAACAAAGCAAGGGCCGGGAATCACGCAAGGGGAAGACACCACGTCGCCAAGAAGAGGAGGGAGCGACAAGGGCTGTCCGATGTCCGATGCTGTTGACTTTGGCTTTGACTTTGAGGTCTCATTCTTTTTGGGGAAACATCTGGGGTGCGTCTACACAGTAGAATATCCCTTTGATCGAATATCAGGCAAAGGGGGTGAAAGTGTCTTGGGCAAGACGATGGGAAAAGCTCCGCCAAAAAAGATCGCCAAGAGCGCCAAGGGAGAGTCGACAGGCTTCTCTGCGCAGCCAGCGTTTCGCCATTTTGGATTCTCTGGAGCTTTTTCGGAGAACATGTCTACACAGTACGGAGTACAGATGACCTTGACTGACGGCGGGTACTCAGTATGCTTCCCCGGTTCTTGGGACTTTCACGAGCACAAGGAATGCTGTCGCATTCTTTTTACGATTCTGATACTTTTTACGTGAATTTTTCGCCTCCCCGGCCTCCTATTCACGAACCTGGAATTTTGTGCCCGGATTTGATCCCAGAAACTGGGTATTGTTTGCTGCTCCATGTACCTGGTTGAGGCCTCATCTTTGGTCACTTCTTTCGGCCTCCAGCCTTCACAAGAAAGGCTTGCAGGAGGCCGTAAATCATGCTTCTTTGTTGCTCTCTCTTTTTCTTCTTGGATATGCTGCTCTTCGTCGGCTCTTCTTCACAGCTTATGCGGCCTCATTTTCTTTTCTTCTTCTTTTTCTTCTTTTTTCCCTGTCAACGTCTTTCTGTCCTCCTTGTTTAGCCCTCTTATGCTGTTGTCCCTGCGTTTGCTCACTCAGAAATAAAAACGATACAGAAAATCAAGCAGAACTCCACAAACGGCCAAAAAAGATTGTCAACTTCTCTCCCTTTTTTCTCTTTACACCATTGGTCTCCTTGCTCGGGAGAAGGACGTTGAAAAGTGGAGTTTGACGAACAAACAAGCAACCGACAAGAGACGACAAGGGACGACAAGAAGTGAGACCTCGACCTCTGGTTGGCTACCCACACTTACAAGATCCCGCCCGAAAGGGGGTAAGCTCTTGTGAGGAGGCTGGGCTGAGGAAAGAGGAGAAAGCCACAGAGCAACACAGAACAAGTGAGAACAAGAGACGACGCCAAAAGAGACCACAAGGAAACAGGATCGTGCTGCCGGGTAACAAGGACTGGACGACAGTGATCGGCCGGTACGACAGGCGCTGGCAGTCTGGCAGGCTGGATCCCCGTACACAGTAATACGACGTAAGTACTCCGTAGAGCCCAGAAAAAGAGAGAGAAAGCGTCCAGGCTGTTTGTCTTGGCCACGCCTCTCAGCCAATCGCAGCCTCAGAACGCCCCTTGCGCATGCACAATGTGAAACGACGAGGGTGCATGCAAAAGAAGAAAGAAAGAGAATAAAAGAAAAAGAAGAGACGACGGGCGGGCGCGATTCAGATGTTTCAGTGTTTCAACTTGTTTCTTGTTTCGTCCTCCTCTTTTTTTGTGGACAAACTGATGACTTTTCTTTACTTTTCTTTACTTTCTTTCGCATGACTGTCACCCCTCTTCTTACATTCCTTCCCACTCCTTCTCAGTATTCTCAGCTTTCTTTCTTGTCTCTCCTTTTATTGTCGTCCTAACTCTGACAGAGTACGTCGTACTATTTCCTTTTTGTTCCTTTTGTTCCTTTTTTTTACCTTTTTGTTTCGTTTTTACCCGTTTCGTCGTCAGCCCATGTTTCGTCGTTTGTCATCGTCGATTCGCTGGTTGACTTTTTCCTACGATGCACTTGACTCTACTCTGTAGTCACAGTTTGTCTTGCTTCTAAATTGTCAACTTTTAATTGCTACATTTCAATTCTATTATGCTAACGACAGACACCTTACTAGGCCTTCCCGTCTCTTCTTTTCCATCAAGGAGCTTGCTCGCAGCGACGCCTTCGAGGCCAACGCACCGGGTCGCTAAAACTTCTTCTTCTTTGCCCTTCTCCTCGTCATCCTCGTCTGCCTCCTCGTCTTCTTTGTTGAGCCAGGCGAGCTCTGCCTGGGCGTACGGCATGCCACGATGCTTGCAGAAGAGTTTGCTGATTAGTGGGTCGTAGTCGTAGCCGTCGCTGATTTTTTCTTCTGTGTGACCAGTGTCGGCCTTGTCGTCGGTCTTCTCGCTGGTCTTCTCGCTGATCTTGTTGTCATCAGTGTTGTCCGCTTTGTAGTCACAGACACAGGCGCAGTTGTCCTCGGTGACCATAGAGCCGTCCGTGCTCATGGTATTGCCATCGTCGGTCGCAATGCTGGCGTCTGCCATGCTCGTGTCACTTGTGATGCTGCTGTCGCCAACAGTACTTCCGTCATCGTCGCTCGTGAAACTGGGAGTGCCCTGGTTGACAGGTCTTGTTGACTTACCCATGGTGGCAGTGTGGTGTGTGCGATGGAAGGCTTGGTCGACGTACAGACCTGAAGAGCTAGCTGAGCTGAATTTGACAACTGTCGAAAGTGGTGGATATCAGTTTTCTTTCATCGTTCAGTTTACCTGTCCATTGACTCTGCAGTCAAGTCCAAGTTGGATCCACGGGACACGACGAGGCAAGAAAATAGAATTGTTCTCAGAAGTCATCAAAAAAAGTTGTATTAACCAAATCTTTTGTTGTGCTGTGTAACACAGGGATATTTGTAAAGAAAACAGACAAAACAAGACAAAGAAAATAAAAGTAGGGAACAAGTGCCCAAGTTAGGCGTGAAAAGAATTAACAGAACAAAACCCAGAACAAAATCCAAAATATTAATCCAAAATATTAGTCCAGAGGAAATTCTGAGAGACATCCAAAATATTACATAAAAAGAGCCGCAGCCCCTCTACTCCTCCTCAGTCTTCTTCTTGTTCTTGCCCCAGAACTTGAGACCGCCCAGGCTCAGGCTGACCTTGCGCACGCGGAAGAGGTAGTAGGTCAGAATGGCAATGGCAATGTTGAACAAGATATAGGCCCAAATGAGACCAAAGTTGCGCCAGCGGGTGTTGTAGTAGATATTGCTCTGGGCCAGGTAGGTGTCAGCCACCGAGATCTGGCAGTAGCGGCAGTCGCTGGTGTCGTCCGGATTCTGCAGCTGGCCCGGCGCAAACTGCAGGTAGGGCGCCATGTACTGGCCGCAGGTGTAGCCCATGGGCGGGCTGAAAACGGAAGTCTCGGCGGCAGAGCACTCAATGGGGCGGTCGTGGACGGCGGTGGAGACGACACCAGAGATCCAGTAGGTAAAGGGCGAGACGCGGTACATGAAGATCCAGAAGCCGGGGAGGGCCACGGGGGTCTGGAGGACACCGCTGAAAATCAGACTGGTCATGACCAGCAGGGTAACGACACCGCCGGCGGTCTGGGCATCGGGCAGGGCCGCGATACACATGGTGGCAAAGGAGCTGGCGTAGAGCATGAGCTGGATGAGGAACAGCAAAACCAAGCCCTGGCGCTGCGAGCCCTGGATGCCGACGACCGGGTAGTAGAAGCAGGCATAGGTGACAATGCCGCACAGGATCTGCCAGGGGAACTCGACGACAATGTTGGCAATGATAAAGGCCTTCCATGAGTACATTTTGCCGGGCCGCTCGCGCACCTCGTACAAAGACCGCTGCGTCACGAAGAGGGGCATAATCTGCTGCACAAGCGACGAGAAGATGGTAAGGATCTGGAATATGGAGAAGATGACGCCCTGGGTGCCGGCAAGCGTGCCTTTGGCCTGGAAGAAGGAGAAGCCGATAAATAGACCAGCCAGGATGCCGAGGGACAGTTTCGAGAAAACGTACGAGGGCATGCGCCAGTACTGCTGGAAGATGCGGTGCGTGACGGCCCAGAGCTGGGCGCCAAAGGGCATGGCGAACTCGCTGTCGCTGTCAGGCTCCTTGTCGGCGGCGCTGGCCTCGTTGCGCTTCTCGTTGTGGATGCGATCGACTTCATTCAAAACAGCAGTGTTCTCGGCGCTGGCCTTCCAGGTAGAGTGCCAGTCCTGGCCATCACCGGCCACGGTCTTGTTGACAATCTCAAGCATGTACTCGGCCGGGTTCTCCGAGGGACCGCACTCGCGTGCACCTTTGCCCTCAAAGTAGTCCAGGAGCGTGCGCGAGTCGTGGCCGACTTCGCCAAAGTAGACCGTCTTGCCACCGGCCGCCAGGAACAAAAGACGGTCAAACTGCTCAAACAGGACAGCGCTCGGCTGGTGGATAGTGCAGAGCACGGCCTGGCCAGCGTCGGCGAGCTTGCGCAAGAAGTTGCAGATGGCCCACGAGCTCTGGGAATCGAGACCACTCGTCGGTTCGTCGAGGAACAGCAGGAGCTTGGGCTTGGCCGCCAGTTCGACTCCTATGGTCAACAGCTTGCGCTGCTCGACGTTCAAGCCCTCACCAGGAATACCGACCACGGCGTCGGCAAAGTCCTCCATGTTGAGCATCTGGATAACCTCTTCGACAAAGGCATACTTTTCCTGCTTGCTGACCGTCTTGGGCTGGCGGAGCGTGGCGCTGAACCGCAGACTCTCGCGAACGGTAGCAGTCTCCAGATGCAGATCCTGCTGCTGGACGTAGCCCGTGTTGCGCTGGAAGTTGGTGCCGCGGTTATTTCCGTTGACGAGCATGTCGCCCGTGATGACGCCCATGGTAGTGCGCTCGGCCAGGACGTCGAGCAGGGTGGTCTTACCAGCGCCACTGACACCCATCAGAGCCGTCAAGGTGCCCGGCTTGACCCAGCCAGACACATGGTCAAGCAGACGGCGCTCTTTGCCCTTGACCTCAATGTCGTAGACGACGTTCTTCCAGGTGAAAATGTCCTTTTGGGGCGGGATGCCGTGTACTTCGTTCGTGGCGCCGCCGGGCTCAGGCGCCTGGGGCTTTTCGCCGGCATCGCCAACACGGGCCGCGTTCTCCTCATCGCCAGCAGCCGACGACGATGAGCCCGTAGTGCTCTTGGCAGCAGCAGCACCGTTTCCGTTGAGGCTCCGCTCGTTTCTGCCGCTGTCGTCCTCCTTGTTGCCACCGTAGCCGCGGGGAACACCCTTGCGCAGGTGAGCGGGAATACGGCCCTTTTGGTAGACGAGCATCTCGCCCTCGCTCGAGGGAACACTGTTGATCTCGGTGGCAATAAAGTAGATGGCCATGAAGAAGATGAGGAAGCCAATCATGATGCCAAAGTTACGCCAGACGTGCGAGTAGTAGTAGCCGTAGGAAGCAGCAATGTAGGCATCGCCACTCACGTAATCCTGGCCAGCAACCGAGCCGACGACACTGCAAATCCACGAGTCGCCAATGGGCGGCGAGTACGCAGGGATAATGACGGAACACAAGAACTGGCGGCCGTGGAACTCGTTGGCGACGAGCGCTTCAAAGGCGTAGTAAATCGGGTTGATCCAGCGAATCCAGGCGAACCACGGGTGCATGGTCGGCACCGTGATGACGAAACCAGTGTACATGACCAGTCCAAGCACAACGATACCAGCGAGCGACATGGCCTGCGAGATGGTCTTTGTCATCGCGGCCATGGTGCGGAAGATGGCCGACATGGTAAACGTGGCGGTGTAAGTGATGAGGAAATAAATAAAGAACTGAGCGGGCTCACGGCGCAGACCGGCCATAAAGTAGAGCACAATATTAAAACAAGTAGCGACCGCAAACTTGACGGGGATATCGGCGACGACGCCGGCGATAGCGTCGGCGGCTGGATGATAAAAGGCGTAGGAGGCATGCTTCTCGACTATAGGGCGCTGGGCGTACAGGCTGTTGATTTCCGTGAGAGTGACGAGGGCGTTGAGCAGGACGGCCATGAAGAGGGCCGAGGACTTGGGGAAGAAACCGACAGTAGCGTCGGGCGTTCCATAAACCGTAGAACCGATGACCAGAGCGAGAATTATACAGGTGGCAGCCGTCGTGATGGTGGGCGCCTTGTCGTTCCAGATGCGCTGGTAGGCACGCTTGGTGTTGAGCTTGATCTGCATGGCGAAGCTGATGATAAAGGGCGACTTGGGGCGCACGTTCTTGGCCTGCTTCATCTTCTTGGTCTCGCGCATGGCCGCCGCCGTCTCGCCGTGGGCATCGAGCGGGTGCGCCGCCTCGTACGCGGCAATGTCGGCTTGCATGGCCTCGTACTCGGCCGACTTGAGCCAGCACGCCTCGAACTCTTCGGCTGTGCGCGGCACCTGGTTCTCCATGCCCGGCCGGGCCTTGCGCTCAATGGGGTTGGTAACGGATGTCAGGAAATCGCCCGTGGTCTGGCGCGTTGGGCACAGATAGCCCAGGCCCTCAAAGTAGGCCTTGGCGCCCTTGGCCGGGCCAAAGTAGATCTGGCGGCCTTCGTAGAGAACGGTGGCCTTGTCGAACAGCTCGTAGATGCTCTCACTGGCCTGGTAGATGGCGACAGCATTGCACGAGCGGGCCAGGTCACTGGAAATGCGAAGCGTCTGCACAAACTTGAGCGCCGTCGCCGAGTCGAGACCGCGTGTGCTGTTGTCCCAGCCCATAAACGGACTGCCGGCCACCATCATCTCGGCAATACTGACACGCTTGCGCTCACCGCCAGACACACCGCGCACAAACTCGTTGCCAACCTTGGTGTTGTAGGTGTGGCTGAGACCGCAGACGGCCATGACGACCTGGGCAGCGTAGTTGGCAACCTGCTGGCGGGTCATGTTCTTGTTGATAAAGGACCACTTGTGCGAGGGCATGCGGACCTGGGCAGCAAACTCGAGCGTCTGGCCGACTGTCAGCTCGGGGAAGTGCTTGTCGACTTCCTGGTTGTAGATGGTCTCGCCGCGGAACTCCTTTATCATTTTGTGCTGCGGGATGCCGCTGTAGTGGATGGTCGAGTCCGAGTCAACGTGCAGGCCGTGCAATTCGCCGCACATGGACTTGAGCAGCGTGCTGCAGCCCGAGCCAGGGCGGCCCAGCACGACCAGCAGCTCGCCGCCGGCGACGACACCGTTGAACTTGTTCAGGATGCGCTTGTTGGGCGCCTTCTTGCGCAGACCCAGCGCCTCGCCAATGCGCAGAGGTAGCTCCAGCGACGCCAGGATGGACGAGGCGACTGTCTGCTGCACCTGCAGGTCGGGTGCGCTGCCAGAGACGGTCAGGTTCCTGAACACGATGCCGGGCCGAATGCGTGTGCTGTCGATGCCGTCGCCGCGCATGGCACGGATAAACTTGCCGAGCCATCTGGCAATGTCGAAGTTGGCGCTCTCCGGGTTGAGCGACTCGTCGCCGGCGGTGAAAGTCTGGCCGGCCGGGCCTTGGTCGCCCGCCACAGACATGGCTGTGGCTACGCGGCGGATAGCATCACGGTCGTTCTCATGGATCATGGTGTGGGTGTGGGTGCGGGTCAGGCTTGTCCGGCCCGAGGACACGGACTCTGAGTCCAAGGCATCGTCTAGCTGCTCGTTCTCAGCAGGTGCTTGTTGCTGTTGCTGTTGCTGTTGCTGTTGCTGCTGTTGGGGCTGTTGGGGCTGTTGGGGCTCAGGATCAATGCTGGCCTGGGCCACGCCGTCCGGTGCCCTGGGTAGATTTTGGGCGATTTGCTGGCCTGGAGCCAATGGCTCGGCTCCGTTGTTGTTGGAGGCCATTGTTAGTGATTTGGTGTGCTGTGTTGTCGACTTACACAGTCATGAGGAGGAGTGGTGATGTCAACACAGGGGAAGTGGGATGTGGTGATAATAAGGGGAAGGGGGAAAGGTAAACAGAATATGAAAAGAAACCCAAGCTTGGGGGGAAAGCAAATAAAAAAGAAATGGGACAGAGAAAACTAAATAAAAAGAAACGTCTGCTTAGCCAGGACCCAGAAACATGGAGCCATCTCAGGGTCGAGAACGATGCACACCCAAAAGGTTTTATAAATGAGCTCGAAAGACAAACCCAACCCCCCCCCCCCCCCTTACATCTCAAGCAC